>CAVNZG010000696.1:0-17757 GCA_963693315.1 Diogma glabrata
AAACACCAATTGGTTGAAATTATCCGTTTATTATGATTTTACATTTTTAAAATTAATTATAGAACATATTTTCTTCTTAAAGTTTTTTTATTACAGTCGGGATACATTCTTCTGTGCTCTTGTACACAACGTAATAAAAATTGTTTTTGCTCTTCTTCAACTGTAATCAAACCATTAAAATCTTGCATCAGCTTAACACCCCTTTCGGCAGTATCGTTAACAACTGTAAGGGTTGACACTGCATTTTTGGCTTTGAGAAACAAAGCATTTGTTTGCCATGATGAAGGAGACTCGAGGAGAAAACTGTCATCAATTTTGAGACGAGTGAACAAATACTTGCTCTTGGCTGAAATAAAGTCATAGATATTTTTTTCTGAAAAGATAAAAAATATTAAGTGTGTAATAACTTAAGATCTTTTCATAAAAACAAGTAATACATTTAATATTTATATGTCATACTAACCATACAAAGAACCGCAAAGTTCGTCCTTCGATGGGTTGTATCGTTTCCCTGTGGTTGATATATCTTCTTTTGCTAAATTTGCCACAATCTTTATTTTGGTTGTTTCATCCACCTCATCGTCAAATAGTGACAGGATAGCTGCTTCGTCAGTCAAATACCATAAATGCTGGTTAAATTTATGTAGAGCCGCTTTTGAAATGTTTTTTTCAACGTTTTCGTATGTTTTTAAAGTTTTTAGAAAACACAAATCTTGGTTAGGTGATTTTATTGTTAAAAAACATTGAAGCCATGGCTTTACATAGCAAGTGACAATAAACATGCAGACATCTAGAAGAGATGCCTTGTCCTTACTGGTTAATTTGGACTGAGAACTTAGTAAACATATTTTTAGGGAATAGATTGCTCTCGCCATCCATCGTGCTTGGTGCATGGCACCCGGAGGCCTGATTTTTAATTTCCGATCTGGATCTCCATTTAAAAATATAACTGAAAGTTCTATCAACTCTCGATAGTCATCTCTGACAATTTTTTTTGTCAATTCAGTATGATAAAATTTAAGCAGTGTGTCTATTTCGGTAGTTGTAAAATATATTTCCACTTTTTCCCTGTATCCTTGTATCTTATTGGGATCGACGTTTTTCCAATTTTCTTTGAACTTTTTGAAGAGTGGAATATCAGGACTTGTGGTCATTTGACTGATTTTTACTTCAAATACGGATTTTAGGACCAGCTCATAAACGTGATGGCGACAAGCAAAAATCAGCAACTCCCTGTCTAGTTTTTGCTCTAGGAGAATACAAGCACCATTGAGACGACCTGTATTTGAAGCTGTTGTATCACAACAAAGAATCTGTACTTTGTCTTCGAGATTCCAGTCTATGATTGCATTCCAAACAGCCTGTGCCTGTTCTTTTCCTGTAGAACTGTCCAATTTCGGGACAGCAATGAACTGTTCTTTGTTTCCAAATGAAACAACTATAGGAAGACGTTCTTCTTTGAAATTACGAGCATTCAGTGCAGGCAACAATTTTCCGTCCCAGTGAACAGTGACAACGTTTGGTACATCGTTTTTAAAATCAATTTTTATAGCTTCTGCTCGTTCTTTTCGTTTTTCCGTACGGATTCGTTGGATGGAAGATTTACTTATCGGATATTCATCTGTATTATATCCAAGTGCTTCAATTGTGGCTTGAAGAATAAACACAGAGTCCCTCATACTCAACTGACACCTGTCTAATGCAGCTACTAGTTTTGAAGTAATAAAATTTTTTTTTGGTACATTTAGATTTGCACCAATCTCAGGTTGTGTGTTATCGATAGTGAAGTGAATCTATATTTCCATCAAAAATGGAAAATAAATCGTCTTCTACAGGTTTACTTGATACCAAAGAAGTTGAAGCAGAAAGATATTTCATTCGCCGATTTTCTGCTTTAGTTGCTCTTAGTTGCGTCCTTTTTTCTTTATGTGACAGTTTGTTATCCACTCCACCCAAATAACCAACTCTACCTGGTTCTCTCTGATGTTTTAAAAATATTTTATCTTCCTCTATTTTAATTAAATTAAACGCATCAGCGTGTGCAATATCAAACAAATTATCCAAATTGTCTGTAAATTCTTGTTGACGCTGTTTGAATACGTCTTGTGTTTTCTTAGCAGTTTTTTGAAAGTCCCGCCAAACTTGATATATATTGACAAGTTTTTTTACACAATTAGGTAATGATTTGGTTGGGATACGCGCCTTTTCCCAAAATATAACACACTCGCGAACAGCAAGATTTGCACTTTCATTAATAGTTAATTTTACTTCTCGGATATTATAAAACAATACTGCGAGTACTGGTCTATTAGAGGGAAGTTTTGACCCGTTTATTTGATGTTGTACGTCTCCTACTAAAAATATGCCTTTTTTAGTACTGCGCAATTCGACTGACATGTTGATTCGTGAAAAGAAATATTCTTACTAACATTAATATCCGGAAATTATACGCAAATAAGTGCATTCAAAAGCGCGTGCGCCTATAATGCATGTTTTGACAGGTTATTCGACGAGTCGGCACGGGTTAGCGTGGTCCAAAGTACATGAAATTTAATTTACGTGTGTTTTAATATAAAAGGAAAAAATTTAGAGGGTATGCGTATGAAAAAAATTACTTTGAATTTTCTGGGACACCCTAATATATATATATATATATATATATATATATATATATATATATATATATATATATATATATATATATATATATATATATATATATATATATATATATATATATATATATATATATATATATATATATATATATATATATATATATATATATATATATATATATATATATATATATATATATATGTATATATATATATATATATATATATATATATATATATATATATATATATATATATATATATATACAGGGTGAGTTTTTTAAAAAATGCCAGGCTTTTATCTCGAGAACCATGCTAGATGGGACAAAATAACCCGAGGTGATATTTGTTAAGCGTCGAGGGGGACGTCCAATGGTAATATTGAATGACCTTGAAACTCATAAGTATTGGAGATATATGCCAAAATAAGTTTTTTTTAAATTAGAACCTATACATTTAATATTTTTTTTTAATTAAGTAAATCAAACTACACACTTTTTGCTTACAAAATTTTTTTGTAAAGTGTACGATTTTGTAGATATGATGAAAATTGATTTGCACTAAAGCAAACGTGTCTTCGCTAAGTTCTTTCTTCAGAAAAAAATAAAATTTCGATAAATTAAAAAAAAACAAAGAAAATCATTCATTAATTTAAATATTATTGCATCGTGGTCTACTGCGTGAAATTGATTTTCGTTGTTTTTTTTTGATTTATTGAAATTTTATTTTTTTCTGAAGAACTTAGCGAAGACACGTTTGCTTTAGTGCAAATCAATTTTCATCATATCTACAAAATCGTACACTTTACAAAAAAATTTTGTAGGCAAAAAGTGTGTAGTTTGATTTACTTAATTAAAAAAAATATTAAATGTATAGGTTCTAATTTAAAAAAAACTTATTTTGGCATATATCTCCAATACTTATGAGTTTCAAGGTCATTCAATATTACCATTGGACGTCCCCCTCGACGCTTAACAAATATCACCTCGGGTTATTTTGTCCCATCTAGCATGGTTCTCGAGATAAAAGCCTGGCATTTTTAAAAAACTCACCCTGTATATATATCAGCTTGTTAGGCCATCTTCTGGAGTAATCCAGATTACTCCAGAAGATGGCCTAACAAGCTGAAATATATATAGAGTAACAGTAAAATTATAAAAAATGTTTGTTTTCTTTAATTTTTCTATTAAACTTATTAAATAAGTTATTTGCGTAAAGTAACAAGAGATTGACATTATCTTATTTGAAAACTTACGCCAAGTGCCAATGGCAAACAGCGTATAATTTAAAACGTATAATTTAAAATTTGGGAGCTTCATTGGATAAATTTATTGAATACCAAAATTCATCCCAGCAATTCTCATCGCCTCTAGCAGTATCTGGATTATCTCTTATTTGTTCTGAAATTTTTGTTTTATTAAAATCGTTTGTTTTGTTTTGTGATTATTGCGGTTGGTTTATTTTATTTTTGTTTTAATTTTAAAAATATGGCTTCCCCAAACAATTCTTCCTCGCGTCCTGCCTCACCTGTGAATGCCTTGGGTGGTAATGAAGCACCCATGTTAATGACTCATCAATAGTTAGCTGATATTATCCAAGGAAACTTGCAGCAGTTTGCCCATCAACAGTTCATGGCACAGCGGCAGATGCCACCACCTTGCTCACAACCTCCAACAACTGAAGCAGATGTAGCTACAGTGAGCAATATTAATTTTGTTAAATTTAAAGCTCCGCAAAATTTGTTTGACCAAAACGCAATTGTTTAGTTCAGGATGTTGGAACTAAAATTTTTTAGTTCGAATGTTATGTCGGAAATGACCAAATATTCACATGCATTAAGTGCAATTGATTCACGATTGCACAACAAATTGGCACCGTTGCTCTTTAAAGAGATAGGTGATACTCCTTATACTACCTTTAAGACGGAGGTAATTTTGCATAAATTAGTATTAGGTGATGAAAAACCTACACAGTTGCTAGCTGAATTCCGAATTAACGGTGCTGATATGAACGATGGCATTATCAAACAACTTTGGATGGCACGTCTTCCTGAAAGCATCCAACTTGTTTTATCGTCTTTCGAAAACGATTTGCCATTAACGTTGTTGGCAGAACGTGCCGACAATCTTATGGAAACGTTGTCAAGAGACAAATTTTTGCAATGAACTACTTCTACTTCTGCA
Organism: Diogma glabrata; assembly: GCA_963693315.1. Taxonomy (NCBI): domain Eukaryota; kingdom Metazoa; phylum Arthropoda; class Insecta; order Diptera; family Cylindrotomidae; genus Diogma; species Diogma glabrata. Next base: position 4,802 of record CAVNZG010000696.1, read on the forward strand.
CAATCAACTAACTCAAACCGGTTTCATCAAAGTGCTTCTCAACATAAAAAAATCGAAACATTAATGAAATTCTGAATAACTTTAAAACGCAAATGCTGAGTAAAATTCACTCGATAGTAAATGCTGGTCATAGGTCGCGCTCGTGATAACCGTCGGAGTACTTCTAGATCAAAGTCTAGAGAATTAAAAATTAATTCGAACACTTGTTTTTACCACTCCATATTTAAAGACAAAGCACAACGCTGCGTCACTAGATGTTTTTTAAAAAGTTTTAATATTTCCATAACATTTTTAAAATCACATCCATGCACATAGAGTAACTTAAGTAAATACAAAGAAGCGCAAAAATTTGTAAGTTGTTTAAAGGTAGTCAACGATTCAGCAGAACGATGCATAAAATTAATGGAAGAGTTCAACGATAAAATAACTAAAGATGAAGATCAAAAACAATTTTTGTTAAAGGTAAACAATAAGCAATAATTTAAGATAATTTAAGCATATATAGAATGAGAATTAATTTTATTTCATGCATTTTCAGACCGTTCAAGACTACCGTAAGAAATATCCGAAATCTGCTACATTGCAGGATTTGAAAAGGCCTTTATAATTTTGTTAACATTATAAAATAGGTTCCTGTTTTTAAACATTAAATGATACTTTAGAAACTATTATACGGTTTTGTTTTTAATACAGACTCGACTATGTGAAAATTACAAAAAAATTTGTATGTAAGCGTGCTTAAGAATCAAAGTCGCCACGTGTTAAAATTGTAATAGAGTGGTGAAACTTTGTCAGTATCCTTAAATTACCCAAAGGAACAAAATTCCGGCCGGCGCCATGCCAAAATACAAAAAAAAAAATCACCCATACAAATAAGTGCCACCCTAATATATATATATATATATATATATATATATATATATATATATATATATATATATATATATATATATATATATATATATATATATATATATATATATATATATATATATATATATATATATATATATATATATATATATATATATATATATATATATATATATATATATATATACTAGCGGGACCCGACGTGCTTTGCTACGCCTATAAATAAAGTTTGTGCGTATACATTTTGTTGACGTACTGGCAATAATTTCAAAGAGTAGTAATGAGAAATGATTTTCTTTTTTTTTTTTTTAAATATGAATGTAAAAGGATCAGTCTAGTTGATCAGTAAAATATAAAAAATTAGTATTGTATGTAAAATAAAGGATATATAAAAAATACCCGATCAAATAAGTCTTCAGGTGTGTAAGGTTTCATGTGTGTCTCTATATAGAACATTATACGGAACAAAAATCGATTCACAAATTTTCACAGGGCTCATGCGGTTTAATATACGCTTTCTTTACCGGTAGGTTACTAAAAAAGTTGCAAACAGTTGTGATCGTGATGTCATCTTATTATCAGCAAGGGCAGTAAAAATCGCGACAGTTCATTCGATGAAGGTGCATATAAACACATTTACAAATTTTAAACATACACACATTTAAAATCATTTCTTATTACTACTCTTTGAAATTATTGCTACTACGTCAACAAAATGTATACGCACAAACTTTATTTATAGGCGTAGCAAAGCACGCCGGGTCCCGCTAGTAAAACTATAAAAAAAATTGAAGCTGTTTTTTGAATTCAAATGACGTATTGAAAAAAATTTCCACAAAAGAAAAGGCTCCTGTCAAAATAAACACAAAAATACAGGGTCCCATGCAGCATTGTTATCTCTTTCCATTTAGAGAAAAAAATATAATTTTATTCTTTTATTGCCAGATAGAAATAACTGCCAAACAATATATATTTTATTTTAATTTCATTCTAAATAAAAACAAAACCAAAAACATTCAATCAAATAATATCCATTTCACTCTAAAGTTATTCTAAATGAAAACAAAACCAAGGCGTACATGATACAGTTTTAGTTAGGATCAAATTTTCAGTTTTAATATTATCAGTTTTATTTTAATCGAAATACTTTTGACAAAAATAAGATAAAATTGAATAAGGTTGGCCATTTTCCGATCGATAAAAATGCTAAATACAAAATATCTACATAAGTCTGTTATTTTGTAAGCATATTTGGTCAAGCAATGAAAAATCTCGATGATATTTAAATTTCTAGGCTACTGTGTTTTTCCAATCCAAATACTATTACGTTAAATTCGCACACTACTTTATGTTAATAAGGAAAATATTCTTTATCCTGTTTTTTCATAATCTAAGGTTTTATATCATTGAAATACCCAGGTTTAAAAAAAATCGAAGAAGGGCGTCTGATAAAGTAGATCTGTGCCGTATTATTATTATTTTAAATAAAAATTACTATCTTTAAACAAATTAAGTAATACTTACTCATTTTTAATTTATTATTTGGAGTAGTTTTATGCTGTCTAAACGAAAAACAATCATTTGAAATTTTGAAATGTATAAATATATATGTTCATATTATTGTAGATAGAGGATTAGTGAAAGAAGGACAGAAAAATAATTTAATATAACTTCATGGCAACTACTACATATTTTAAAAAATTATTATTTATAGTTAATAATAATAAAATACAAAACTATATACAGCATAATTTGGATAAAATGAAATTTTTTCATACAATACACGACAATTGGAAAAGGCAAATCGTAGTGGATTTTCAAAATTTTGACATTAAAAACGTTTTAAATACAAATACGGCTCCATCTATTGGCTAACTTAAATTAATAAGGCGTATATCACACTATCAAATATATCGGTCAATAAAAAATTTGATATGAAATTGGAGAATTGTAAAATAAACTTTGAAAGTTTTTCATCCGGTTTGATGACAATTTTTTTTACTTCTAGCGGGAATCGTTCTATTTTAATTAGCAATACAAATAAGAGTATTTTTCAATTTGATGTTGATTTTTGTAAATTAACATTGAAGATCAATGATAAATTTAAAAAAATAAATAAATTTAAATTATTGTTTTCTTTAATTTTCACTCTTATGTCGAATTCTTTTCACCCCAGTAATTGTCAGTAATAGTACATTAAGAAACTTAAATTATTTAATTGTAGTAAAATGAGAAATTTCATAGATAATTTTTACAATTATTCAAGTTGTGTTTTGTATGAAATCCCATATAAATTTTATTGAATTTCGTTTCTTTTCCCCCTTTTGCAGTGCCATTGCAGCAAATACCGGAACAAAATAATCGCTCAATAACCTATGATAGTCTATATGGGCCCTACATGGATGATTGAAAAGTCGATAAAGCAGGTTTGACAGTAAATTAATTAATTTACGCCGCCATCTGAAAGTTTGCTTATGAACTATCCATATTTAACATTTAATTCGTAATTAAAAAATATTTAGGCGTTTAATCAAAATAAAAACTATCCTATCTCTCAAGTTGGACCATTATACACACATTGAACACAATTTTATTAAGATTGGTTAGGTTGTTGCGGAGTTTATCGCGGACAAACATCGTGACACGTGATTTTTATATATATAAGATATATATATATATATATATATATATATATATATATATATATATATATATATATATATATATATATATATATATATATATATATATATATATATATATATATATATATATCGGTGGTACTTGAGCCTGGGTACTAATAGTGAAAGAATCTGAACTTAGTGGAATAGTAAACACAGATTTTACGATTCCGAGTATTATTGATTCAAATTGTGGAAAAGCGGTGAAGTTTATCGTACATAAATTGGAGACCCTGGAATTTATTGTAAGGAAAAACGGAAGCTGCTGTAATTTGATGACAAATAAAGTTTGAGATTCTGTTAACTAAAGATCTGTCTTTTACTGTCGTGTTTGTTCAATAATCTAAAAGAACCAACGAAGAGTCGTTACAGTCGAGAGTCGAGAGTCAAGAGTCGTTACACCTATATATATATATATATATATATATATATATATATATATATATATATATATATATATATATATATATATATATATATATATATATATATATATATATATATATATATATATATATATATATATATATATATATATATATATATATATATATATATATATATATATATATATAACGATATGAGCTATAACGGAATTTACTGGCACTCTCACGATCGCATTTCTTGACCTACAACAAAAAATTTTTCTGTATACGTTGCGGCAAAAATCTTTTGGACAAGTTCGCGAACTGGCCATATCCGGGTACAGGTTAAGTGGCTAGAGCCAAAAAAGTCGAAAAATCTAGGGCGTTATAACTTCCGTTTGAATCATAATATTCCCAGCTAGCACAGATTTCGATTTGTAGCATAAATATGTTACAATTCAGATGTAATTCAGTTTTTTAAAACAAATTTAGTCACATATGGGTTATATTACAGTTTTGACTTAGCGATTGACAACAAATCATTCGGCTCAGTTACAATACTGTTTTAATTTTGTTACAGAAAAATACACTTGTTGTTAAATGTTGTTAATGGAACATCTATGAAAATTACACAAAAAAAGTTATGTTTAAGTTAAATTAACGTCAATAAAACATTTCGTTTTGTAGCACGTCTTAAAAATGTTATTTTATTGTAGTTGTCACAAATCCAGTAACGAGCTAGCTACATTGATGTGACTAACAAATTTTCCTCAAGTTACTGTTACAAGGACGCTGCAGTGAGGTTTTTATTTAGTTGCAATGACAGAAAAAACAAGGTAGCATTGTAGTTGAAGAAATTTAGTGAGTTACAAGGACGCTGCAATTATGTTGTTATACAGTTGCAATGACAGAAGGAGAAAACGGGTCGAGCGCAATAATTTTAGACAGCCAATTAGTTACAAGAACGCAGCAATGAGGTTTTTATTTAGTTTCAAAAACTGTGGAGGAAATCTGTCTTGATGTTCTATGTTCGCCATATTTTTCGTTGTTTTATGTATTTCCTACACCATGCGGTTTTATTTGAGAAAATTCGAATGTGATTTTCTATAATATTATTTATTTCCTATAACAATTTATGGTGCAAGGAAAACTGGGAGCATTGAAAACTGTATTTAGGTATATAGATGTGAATTTTATGGTGATAATGAAAATTCGAAAATTTTCTAGTTTTCTGCTTTTTTCCAAATTTTCATTTTTGGGGGGCACGTTAATTTTCCAGAGGTAAAACACCCACACTCATCAACAAAATGGCATCCGTTATAAAATTTTGATCTAAAAATCATGAAATTTTTCAATTTCAAAGTACATATTGAGTAGTGTCTGATTTTTAAAACTTAAAAATTATTTCAATAAAAATCATGTAAAGAATAAATTGATAAAAACATTTTTAAAACATTACAATATGCAACTGAAATAAAAAAAAATTCGTTGTTACATCTTGTTGCGTGCAACTTCAGTTTGTTACATCAACACATTTTAAACATAGCTATAACCCATTTGTCGCCTTATTGCGACCAAATTTGTTACAAAATGTACCGTAAATTCTGCTTTTTCTGTCGCAATAGAGCTACAGTTGTGTTACATATCTAATCTTGCGACTATTTTATTTGTTACATTAGCTCTATTGCTACAAATTTGTGCTAGCTGGGTTTTAATAAAATTTATCAATATTGAATATTTGAACATAGTTCTATCATTTTTTTTCCAAATGACAACCTTGGCGTTCCAGGTTCCTGAAAAATCAGCTGTTTTACAAATTTAATAAACTTTGTTGTCCTTGATTTGGCTGAAAATGGCCAATCTCACTTTTGAATATGTACGCATACGTTAACTAGAACATAAATCTTTTCAAAATTAAAAAAAAAAATAGTTCAAGTCTAGAGGTTGAGACACCAGGGCTGTTAGAACGAAAACAAACGCAAACAGCCATGCCTTCCTCATTTTTGAATTAATGTTATTTAAACTCATATTAACTTTTAGATAAACTTTTCAACTATAACCTCAGAGATTTTCAGCTTTCTAACCTAAGAGGTCTCAATGTAATTACCATTAAACCTAATGCATGCCATTCAATTACAACAACAACTTGCATAAAAATATAAAAATATCCCATAGAAAAAATATTAAAAAAATTTCTTTTGTTTTTTTTTTCAGTTTTTAGTTTTTTTCGCAAAAATTTAAAAAAAATTTAAACAAAGCTGAGTCATTATTGTTTTAAATTAAGGAATATTTTCTTATATGCATATTGATTACACATTTACAAAAGTCTTCCTAAATTGTAGATATTTGAATTATTTGAGGTGTAAAAGTTGTTTGACAATTTTAGATTATAAATTATGTGTGGTGGTGTTGTAGGTGTGATGTTGTGAGAACGTTTATTTGCTCTTTGGTGGATTTAATATGTTATTAAAAGTAGTTTTAACCAAATTAAATAAAACTGTTCCGAAATCGCATTGATGAAGTAGTTTCCGTTAATGTATTTAGTTTGGTTTGATAAATTTTTTGGATTATTCTGGACTTGGACTATTCTACTTAAATTTTTTATTTAAATTAATCTGACACATCTAATTCTATTTGTACACAAAACTGTCTGGTCCCGAAATCTACCTATTTCTAGCGGATATACGTGCCGCTTGAACTTTTTAACATTCATATCGCATATAGAATCGCAAAAATGGTAAATGATAAAAAATTAATGATAAAATCGAAATGAAGAAATTTTTAACACTTCACCACTTCACAGTTAGAGAATTTTGCTGCAGCAGCCAAATTCTGTAACTGTGGAGCGGTGAAGTGATAAGTTTTTCATCACTTCACCGCAAAAATATCTAAGTGAGTGAAGTTTTAAAACTATAAAGTTAACACAGACTTTTTGTTTGGCAATAAAATGAAACCATATCTTTTGTTGTTATTGGCAAAAAACACCGAAACGTCAATGTGATTTGATTTTTAGGTACATTTCATATAAAAATCTACCTACTACTTTTGTGCCAAACAACTATATATGATAAGCGGAGACGAAAAAACAAAAAATAAATTTATATATATCTATATATATATATATATATATATATATATATATATATATATATATATATATATATATATATATATATATATATATATATATATATATATATATATATATATATATATATATATATATATATATATATATATATCCCAGCCAGCACACTTAGTGAAATTTAGGTGAACCATTTTGGGATATGGTTAAATTTAAGTAAAAGTTTGGTTAAACATGTGGAAAAAGGTAATAGATGACTGTTTCAGCTAATTAGTGTACATGTATTTTTAGTCGAAAATTATAGATAATATGTTTTTGGTGTAAAAAAATAAGTTAATAGGTAAATTTAACATATTACGTATACAAATTTAAGTTAAAAAAATCATGTAATACAGATAGTACATGTATTTCATGTATTAAGCGAAAATTTAAGTTACAAAAATGTATCTAATACATGTATTTAACTTATTACCTGTTGTTTAGCTAGCGGTAATTTAGCTGACATTGCAACAGTCATTTCATGAAATAAGTTAAATAGCCTAAAATTAACATAACTACGGAACATTGAAACTTAAAAAAAATTCTCAGACAGTTGTTAAGTTAAATAGGTCGAGTTTTACATGTAAAATTGCATTTAATTTGGTTTAGTGAACAAATGTCAACTAAATTTTTGCTGTCTTTTTCATATAATACATATAATAAGTATGTGTTTATAAGTATCCGTAAAGATTTATAGCAAATCTCGTTTTCCGATGACATTTATTATTAGTGCACAGTATATTGATTAAATCGCTCGGATACAGTCTTTATTATATATTTCTCTCATTAACGTTGTTTTAAATAGTAAAAAATGCCTCTGAAAAACGGTCGATACTACATAATGCGGCGGAAGAGAGCGGCCGAATTCGAAGCAAGATTTGATGCATCAAATGTGTCAACGGATGAAGAAATGAATCGGCCACCGCCACAACACCTGAATGCCATTTTTGAAAATTATTTGCCAGCAGAAAATGCTATGATCGAAAATACCATCCCCATTAGTGTTACTTGTGATGAAAATGTAGAGTGTGACGATGATATGCCAGATGATTGTACATCCCAAGTTGGTGAAAATCCTGAATTTTTATTATCGGAAGCAGATATTGCTGAGGAATTAATGCGCGAACACCTGGAATATGAGCATAACGCTCAAACTAAAATAGATCTGTTGAACGAACTGAGGCAATGGGCTTTGCAAAACAAGATTTCATTAACAGCGTTGTCACAACCACTGAAATTGGTGAACAAGGCTGGCATTGAAAATCTACCATTGGATGAACAATGAACTGTTGAACCTGATGAACAATAAAGAAGGAAACATAAAATCTAATTTATTTAACCTAATAATTAAAAGACCGCCGAACAACATATAATAAATGGAGGGATGAAGGGATCAGTTGGGATCATGGAGGAATCAGTTTTTATTAATTTGTTAATTTTTTCCTATTTTTTTGATCCACGGGTGTGACAACCCCGCGTACTCCAGTCCCTGCTATTGGCATATGAGTTAACGTGAGATATCACATACCACTGGCAATAGCAGTGAGATATCACTAGCCAAGGTGATATCTTAGGGGTGCTGGCGGATGAACTGTATTCAGTCAACGGTAGCACTCTCAATCTTAGCTAATGAATATTCCTTGATGCTGGAACGCTGTAGCTTGCTCGATGAAACGAGCCTTCATATAACTACATATCTGAGCTTTAATCATTGAAAAATATACTGCGTCCCATAATCAGGGATTATGCCATTGGCTGGACTATTGGCAAACCAATTTTAGTTTTGTTCCTGCAAATTTGTAAAACAAATTTGCTTTTTATCTCTTATTTTATTTTTATTTTCCCTATCCTATCACGAAATATTGGCCTATGTCATATTTTATATGTGATAGGATTTATGGTTTAGTTATCCATTACTTAACAAAAAAATATTAAAAAAAAAACAAAAAAAACAGATTTGCGTCCATTAACATCCTTAGAACGCATGTTGTTGTGGGACCTTGGTCTTAAAAGGTTTTTATGTGTTGTTGTGACACATATTGTAATGCCTACTACACATCACATTTTATTAAAAAAAAAAAAATAAAAAATAAATCACCTAACTATATTTTCGACTGAAGGATATTGTTTTATTAGATTCATTCATTTTGCTTTATATTTTATAATTTTCTGTAGTTAGATTATTAATTTTTAAAAATGGGTTTTTATTAAACCACCGTGTCGCGTTCTTTTTCTTAACATTTTCCAACATTGTTAAAATGTCATAAAATTGTGTTGAAACGTCATGTTAAGTTTTGTCGGCAATGTTGATTTATAATTTAAGAACGACAAAATATTAGACGTTTGTTGATCTGTCAAAAAAAAAATTTGTTCTATTTGAGCACATAAGTTAAAATATATAAAAAATAGTTAATTTATATATGTATAATTATAATAAAACTCAATTGTGAAGCACAAAAACAAGAAATTTTATTTACGAATCTCTTAATGTTTAATTATAAACATTTTGACAGATAAATAGATCACAACATACCATTTGATATAACAACATTCTATAACTCATGTCAAGGAGGTGAGTTGGAAATTGTTACAAAATGTTAACCTTTGATAGTTTAACATTGAATTTAGGAACGACATCATGACGCAATTTTGTTACATAATGTTAAAATTATTGAATTAAAGAACGACGAAAGTTAACAATTGTTAACAATAGTTAACATTGTCGAGAAAAAGAATGCGACACCGGTATATAATGGAAATATGGAATGTATCTTACATTAAAATTTAGCTTTCGAAATGCGTATATAGTAAAAACTATTAAAACTCAGTAAACAAGAATAAGGTTAAGAATAAGGCTTTTTCATTCATTTTTTAAAATATTTTGTTTCTTATAATATTATTTTGAAGCTTTTTTATGGTAGAATGACAGCCCGATAATAAAGTAAGGTTAAAGATAAATGGATGGTTCAATTACATGAAATACTCATGAAAAAAACATGTAATAACTACAATATCTGACTTTGGTACAGTAAAATTACATATAATTTGCACTTGCTTAGTTTTGTATTCAGCTGTTACATGCAATATACATGAATTTACTCTGCCAAAGTCAGATATTGTAGCTATTAAATGTATTCTAGAAAAGAATTATATGATCAATTTTCCACTTAATAGCTAGATAATTTACATGTATTAAATAAAACACGTGAAAAAATTTAGGTTAAATTTAAGTAATTTCATGAAACACCTGACAAAATTTAACTTAAATAACAGGTAAATAATTTTATGGCTAGGAATTATGGATACGATATTATCTATCTCCCAAACTAATGCATTTAAGGACAAAATAGGTTTTTATGACAATTTCTAAACCGACTTCAAATAAACATTTTTATACATACTTTGCAGCGTATTTTTGAATGGATTTAAATGTTTATGTATAAAGAAAGGTTCGATCTTTTTTATACATAAAAAAAAAACAGGAAAAAATAATGAGAACAACCCTTAAAAATACAATTAAATATTTATGTTTTTATAAACTGAATACTTTAATTTTCAAATTTCTTTTCGGTATTCGATAAAAAACATTAATTATTGAAAATATAATAATAGTTTGTAGTATACTATAAAGTAAGCTTATGTGATCATGAGGGGCATACATTTCGGAGCATACATTTTGTGGTTTGCATGTGTAACAAACAAGTTAAATTTAACTAATAATTAGCTAAATTATAACATAACATCAGCACTTATTTAACTTAAAATTTGGTTAAATTATAGTTAAACTTAATCACATATTAGCCAGCGTATTACATAAAAATTACATGAAAATTTAACCAATATTTTTATGGAAAAAGTACGACACTTAGGTTAAATTTAACCTTTAATTATACATAAATTTAGGTTAAATGAGAATGTTCACTAAAATTTTGTACAGATAATATCAACCTATATTAAAGCTAAAATCCACCTATTGTGTTAGCTGGGATATATATATATATATATATATATATATATATATATATATATATATATATATATATATATATATATATATACAGTGTAATTCGCTTATAACGACATTGAAAATGACATCAAAATCCGTCGTTACATCCGAATGTCGTAATATGCGAAGTGCTCAATTTTTTATCAGAATCAATTTAATGGCGGGTTAATAAGGCGTCGTATGTTTCTGTAATTGTTGGAGGAGAAAAATTTATGGTATACACAGGTTTATTTTAAATATCTTCTATACGTGAACGTATACGTTAATATTAGGTAAATTTATAATATCGTCGACAGTATCTTTTAATGTGGGCTCTTCATCTGTGAATAAAAATTTATCAGAAATGATAAAAACTTCCCAATTTTCATCACCCCTGAAAGAAGTTGTTATCGAGGAGCAAAACTTGGCCTATCCTATTAGTGGAATATCATCATCAGCATCGTAACTCACAGCGTCTGTATCATCATCATCATCAACTTGCAAGAATTCGGCATGTCTAAGTCAATTGAAATAGGACGTTCACTTACTAAAACGATATTTAGTTGGATAGCATCTACCAATTAGAAAGAGTTGTGCTTTGGCCATTGTCATTTCTAACAATTTTTATTAAAAATTCTGTCGATAGTGATTTTAAAAGTTTTTATTACACCCTTATCCTTCGACTGAAGAGCAGCTGACGTGTTTAGTGGCATAATCACTAATTTAATAAATTTTAGATTTTTCAAGTGAATATGTGGAGGGCAATTATCCAACAGTTAATTTTTGTTTAACTCGGTGTTTCATTTTCTTAAAACATTCAATAATATTAGAAGACATCTAGGCCTTTGTATTTTCTGTATTATCCAACGGTAGAGACTTAATGCTTCTAAATAACCTGGGTGATTTACTTTTTTCTATCGCTCTCAACTTACACATTTTTACTATCTAAATTTTTTTCTGGAGTAATTTTTTAAAACAGACCCGTTTTGTTGACGTTGTAAATTATATTTGTAGCCGTCGAGTATTTTCGACTACGCTGATTGTTAGGAATTCGTCACATGCACTTCCATCAACACTTGATCATTCATCAAAAATCCCACCCCGCCATGCACCCAACCGCAATATATGTCTCTTACGGAAGCAAAAAGTTCAGATTTCCATACATTTGAATTCAGAATTTAGCGGCGATCCAATAAATTCTGTTTTCTTTTGCAATATTGAATAGATATTGTAACAATTTTTGAATCACTGTTGCTTAAACTCTGTCAACAACACTTTGCAAATCTTCCCAATTTTTCTGTTTTATTCCTTGTAATTCAAACGCCTTTTAAATGAAATGTTTATTTTTCCATATGGTGCTTATAGTTTTTTATGAATCAAATCAACATATTAATCATTGCATCCCACCATTTATAAATCAATAGCTTTGAATATCCCAGATAACATGTTAAACGTTCTTTTACTATACATTCAGAGATTAATACGGTAAATTCACGATTAACTAACGAGCAGACCTGAAAACACACATTCTGAATAATGTAAAGGGAAAGTAATCTCCGTCGAGAATCGAAACAGGCTTCCTTGAGTTACATGGCTACCTAGCGCCTTATCAACTGAGCTAAAACTGCGACAATGTAAATCAAACCACCAAAATGGAAAGATATAGAGGATAAAAACCACCAATTGTGATTGATAAATCACAACTATTTTTTCTCATATCTAAAAAAACGTTTTTATTTTTGAACTTATCGGTCGCAATAAACGAACAATCTGTGCACCAATCTGTACAAATTTTATTGCAAAATTGGTCGCTATATCAGAAATGTCGTAATAACCGAAGTCGTTTTAAGCGAATATTTTTATATAGGAATAAAGGCAAGTTCAACTATTACTTTGATTTTATGACGCTATAGGCGAAATGTCGTTAT
>CAVNZG010000697.1:0-40586 GCA_963693315.1 Diogma glabrata
AGTTTGAAGCGGTGGTTGAAAATTACCCTTATTATAAATGGTAGCTGAATGCCTTCTATAATAAATGTAAACTTACACGATTTTTTTTAGAGTGCACCTACCGATTTTAAAACTTTTAAATAGGCAATACGGATTCATATTCTTCCTTTTTATTTGTTTTGATTTAATAACAACAAACAATTTCACTGCGTGAACTGAGACCTCAAGAATTTATCCTGAAAAATGATTAGTTATCTGTGTTTCATTGTGTATACCACTATCAACCAAAATACGAAGCATAATTTTCAACAACCATTTTTTGTGCATTACGTAAATCTATTATTGTTATTGTTAAGTTTAGTGCCTAAAATAATATAGGCAAAGCTAAACAGAGGAAATTTTTATAAATTCACATTTGTCACCAACGTTGTTAGCCTTTTGTTCATTAAGCTACATGTACTTCAATTATTATTTACCAATACCTTTGAAAATATACAATAGGGCAAATGATAATCACAAAAATTATTGTGTTTTTCCACATAATTTTTGTTGACAATTTATTTTATGTGATATATGAAAATCATAGAAAAAATTTTTTAATCTATCTACTTTTTTGTTCCATTTTTATACTCTTTCTGCGCTAGTATAACTAACTATATATATGTACATATGTAGAATGTAGATCAAAATATTAAATTTGCAAATATTTGATTACTTAAAATGAAATATTATAATAATTTGAAGCAATCTGTTTATTTACTTTTTTTGCGTTATTTCAAATATGTACGTGGCAAAAAATTAATGGTATAATTTATATTGTATGATGGTCGATAAGAGGTAGAGTAGAGAGATGCGTAATTGTGAAAACAGAACGGATCCGTTCTGTTTTAATTAACATGTCAGTTTATATATGAGAAAAGCACATGTAAACATAATGTACGTAGGGGAAAAAAAAGCTGAACAGACACTTAATATAAATTCAAATTTTATGGCGAACATAATAACTGTTTTATGTTTTAATCTACTACATCTCGAGTCGAGCGAACCAATATCAAAACAAATATTAAAATTTGTATTGGTCAAAATGATTAGTTTAAAGGTATGCAACATAAAATATTCATTAATACACATTTAAAGTTCACTCAAAATTTTTGGGAACGATATTCCGACAAGCGGAACGAATGTATTATGTTTTGCAAAATCGAACGAAATTTAATATGATACTACAAGATATTTTATAACCCATTTGCTCCTATTTATTTAGAAAACTTGTTAGAAACCCTCTCTATTTGGCATTTTGACATACCACATAGAGAGACATTTTGACATTTGACATTTTGGAAAATATTTCTTTTCAATAATTACAACTTTTGTGAAAACGACATTTGATCTGCAACAACAAGATATTTTCCAACTGTTTATTATTTAGAAGTGGTGGAACCTGGATTCACTCAGAAAATTGTTAAAATAACATTGCTCTTTTATATACAACTTTTGGGGAAAAACGACATTTAATCCGCAACATTTTTTTTGTGGCTCACTTGAGGTATAGTTATTGAACTAATCATATTTGCGGCTCGCCGCATTAGCAAAACATATATCTAAAAATTAAAATGTATGAAATCGGTCTATTAGTTTTCTAGTTTTTGTCGACCATGTTGGACGACCATGCTAGCCGATCGATAGCCGGTAGACAGACAGACATTATTTTTTTCTAAAAGCAACCCGTTCAACAAGTACTAGCATAAGGGCATTAAATTTCAAAAAGAAAGTCTTCTTCAAAAAATTTAAGCTTTTTAAATCTGAGCATAAAAGTTTACACAAAAGTAGATTGTATTACTAGTGCGAACGCTTTTTCCGAACAAGAGTGCAGTTTGGAAACGCAGGTCGCGCTGGTAAAGCCGTGCATTCACATAAAACAGAAACAGAAACAGAAACTGAAAATTTTCAGTTTCTGTTTCTGTTTCAGTTTCTAATTTGGTTGACGGTGGTGAATAATAAAACAGAAACAGAAACCGAATTTTAAGATGGCAGCTGTCATATTATATTATATATGTCAAAATTAAAATATATATATTTAACCCAATCCATATATATTTAACCCAATTAAAATTGAAAAAATTATATTAATATAAAAAAAATATTGTAATTCAATAAACTGTGTATTTTATTTTTCATTCATATAAATAAAAAAATAACACAATTTTGTAATGTATAGTGAAGAAGAAATTTATTTTTTTCGTTATCGCACATAATAATATCCATCAAAAAAAATCGAACTAAATTCAACGTAAATTATTTTTGACTAAATATTTATTTCTTAAAATAATGTACAATCCCGTTACATAAATTTAAAATAATATGGTCACGTGACAGTTTCTGGACCAGAAACAATTAAATTTTAATTGTTTCTGGTCCAGACAAAACAGACGAATTTTCAGTTTCTGTTTCTGTTTCTAAATTAGGTTTCTATTCCTGTTGCTGTCAAATTTGTATGAAATTCGGTTTCTGTTTCTGTTTTATGTGAATGCACGGCTTAAGACACACTAGCTTTTGTAACAAAACATCAAAAAGTCTACTAGAAATTAGATCGGTTCGTTTGATAAAAATCCGAGAATATTCAGTTTCTTTTTTTTGTGATATTAAATTCAAAAATAAAAAATTTAAAAATATAAAATTTTGTTTGAGCGCTCGGTTAAGTTAAAAAAAGAATAAAATTCCGCGATCACGAAGTGATAATCGAATCAGTGCTCACGTTCGATGCTTCCTTTTTTTGAGAAGACATAAGTTAACCCGTGTAAAATGGCAGTGGATAATTTTGGTGAAAACTGAAAACGAAAGTGATGGCCAACACCCGATTTAATTCTACAAAAAAATTATACTATTTTTAAGCTGACAAAAATTCAAACTGGAGCTATAATGATAACTGTGAACGATTGAAGAATACAGTTTTAAGGAAAAAAAAATATGTTTCATAAAAGTTATTTTGTTAAAGTTTATTTATTGAAAGAATTTTCAAAAACAAAAAAATTATATTATTTTTAAGCTCAAAAAAAGGTTAAGCTAGAGTTATAAGGATAATTGTGTACCATTAAAGAAGGCAGTTTGAAAAGAAATGATATTTTACATAAAAAAATTATTGAGTTAAATTTTTCATTAAAGAGTTTTTAAACTGATCGGTTCTTCGCATCCCTATATATACATATATATTACGTTGTTATTACTGAGGAAGGGATTTACGTCGTATAAGAGAGGGTTATTATTGTTAAAGCGCTGTTGTTATGATCCAAATAATTTGTGGAAGTCATAGCCGACACCTTATGGGAACTGTATACGGATTGTAGTCTTGGAACGGCTGTTATATTATTGGGCACGTGGGACAAATTATATTACATCGTCACTGGATTTAGTTAGACCACTTCTCGGAGACATACTAGTGCGAAAGTCTCTTGTAACAAAATTAAACATATGCTGGATTTTATTTTGAAAAACATCAATTATCACACATAGAAGCAAGGGCAGTTTGCTCTTATCTATTACTTCTTTTTTTTTTATAAACTTATATAACTTTTGTAATCAGGAAATCATTGGTTAGTATGACCAAGTAAATCATTTTTCTTAGAGAATTTTTTTCCTGGCTTAGGCCATATTGGTTTTTTTTTTATTTTTAAATATAATATCCCGGATCATAACTGGATTCATAACAGTTATAATAAAAATAGCAAAAAACAAAAAAAATGTTGTAACAAAACAAATTTTATTAAACACTAGCAGGACCCGGCGTGCTTTGCTACGCTTATAAATAAAGTTTTTGCGCAGACATTTTGTTGGCGTATAGGAGCAATGATTTCAAAAAGTGGTAATGAAAAATGATAACATATAATTTTTCTTTTTAAAAATATGAATGAAAAATAATCAGCATTCTAGCTGATCAGTTCGGATATTTGAAAAATTAGCGATCAAATAAGTTTTCAAGTAAGCAATAAAAAAATTTAAATGACTTGTTGAATTAGCAGAGGTGCGTCATCTCTATATAAAACATTACACAGAACAAAAATAGATTCACAAATGTTCACAGTGCTCATGCATTGTATTTGTTTCCGACACGAAACACACAAAAGCTGTCCTAAAGAAGTTTTTCTGAGAAAAAATGAAAAATGCTTTCAAAGTCGCCGACTGGGGTGACCAAAACCTTGTCAATTTCAACTCTACAAAAACACAGCTGTTGATTGTTTCCAGATTAAAGACCGAGTTCCCCAAAGATATTTTATTCAGTATGTGTGATGAACCTATAGGTGAATGTAAAAACATTCGTTTATTGGGTATCACAGTTTCAAATGACCTACTTTGGAACGATCATGTAATAGCGATGACAAAAAGCGCGTCTAAAAAACTCGGCCTCCTAAATAGATGCAAAAACTTTTTCACTCCATACCAATTGCTCCATGTTTATAAGTCCTATATTCGTCCCTGTAAGGAATACTGTTGTCAAGTTTAGGGTGCTGCTTCTGTTTCCATCTTGGCCCTCTTGGACTCTGTTCAAAAGCGGACTATACGAATTGTGGGTGATCGAACTTTGACATCAAAACTTGATTCCTCACAACATCGTCGCACTACTGCTGACCTCGTTGTTTTTTACAAATATCGTCATCAACAGTACTCAGATGAAATCAGCAGCATCATGCCTCAAACTTATTCTTACCCCCGTTCCACTCGACAATCGGCTACCGCAACCAGTCAACGGTCGAGATCCCACGCTGTCATACTGGCAGATCGTAGAAAGACTTCTTTGCCCGAACTGCATACAAATGGAATAGTTTGCTGGAATCCTTAGTCTCTGGTGATTTCAACCCGCAGAGGTTTAAAAAAAGCGTTCATCATGACCTTAGAACGCCAGTTGTTGTGGGACCTAGGTCTTAAAAGGTATTTATGTGTTGTTGTGACACATATTGTAAACCCTATAACACAACACATTTTATTCATAAAAAAAAAAAAAATAAAAAACATTATACCCGTCGCATATTGCCGCTATCTCATAAGAAAGAAAATTCGAAAAAACTCGTTATGATAACATTCAATTTACATTCTGTCATTTTTATTGCAATTTATTTATTTTAATATGGAAACAATTTCAAAATGTCAATTTAATTCGGTTTATTTATTTGAGTACAGCTTGTGGGCACACTATATTTTTTGTTTTTCCGTCTAGTACACGAATAAATCAGAAGGTTTTCCTAACGCGTTAGCCACATACAGTGTGAGAAGCACGGATTCTCCAAATCTAGTCCACATACTTGCAGTAACTGTCCTTGTGCTTTGTTGATGCTCATTGGAATAGTTGCGGTGGAGACTAAACGTTTGAATTCAAATGCCATATCTGTTGGAATACGTGGTAACACGAATTGGAATACGTGGTAACACTACATCTTCCCCGTCGAATTTCCATTCAAAATTTTAGCTTCAATGACATTGTTCATCATCTTTTTCACCGAAAACTTCAAAAAAATTTGTGCAATTTCAAAGTATTTGACATATTTTGCATTACAATATGTGTCACAACAACACACAAAAACCTTTTAAGACCTAGGTTCCACAACAGCATGCCTCTTAAAACGTAGTTGGACGAAAATTTCTTTTTTCGGATTTTTATATTCTTTTTAAGGAATGGAAAACTAAATAATAAATCCTTTCAACGACATAGGGCAATATTTCATGATAGGATGGAGGAAATAAAAATAAAATACTTTTTTTCAAATTTGCAGGAAAGCAAAGCTAAAATTGGGTTACTAATTATCCTAATGCTAGAAGCATATACCAATATAACGTAACGCATTTTTTTCCTCAATCCAGCATATATGACACACATTATAATGCCTTTAGTACCCAAAACACATTTTATTTAAAAAAAACTGCGTGTCACCGTCAAAGAATATTTCATAACTAAGACTAGGGTTTCTCAAACGGGATCCCGGGATCTCGTTCTCAAATCTCTCCCGGGATTAAAATTTACCCCCGTTTCTCCCCGGGGGTAAATTTTAATCCCGTTTTCCCGTGATTTCATCCCGGGATCACGGGTATCCCGCTAATTTTTAATACATTTTTTTGTCCTTTTTTCAAAGATATTAAAAGTTTTCTCACTCGGAAATCGAGTAGTTTTTAATTCTTTTCTCTCTGTAGTAATTAATTTCGTTCAAAATTAGGAAAATGTTTTTTTTAACACATATCGTATCATGGTTTTTTTGACATATATAAACACAACAAATTAAAACCAATCAAACTTAAAATAGGTAGATTTTTCTGAGAAATCTACCTAAAACTTGCGCTTCATTTCTCTTAATTTATGTTTAATGGTTCTCTTGGACGGATGGTTCACTGGATGGATCAATGGACGTTCCGTCACGAAAATTCGGACGAAATTGAGTGATGGCGCCATTGACAACCTAGATTTTTGAAAAATTGTTTAAAAATTAATATTATGAATCTATTTTTGTTTTGTTTTTATGTATTCTTTTTTATTTAATTTTTGAAGTTTTTCTAATTAAAAATATTGGAAATTTAAAAATCAATAGCGCATTTTTTGTGCTGTTTTAATTTTACACATTACCACCCAATTAGAAAAATCTAGCTTTTAGCGTTTCCCGCGGGATTTCCCGGGATCCCGGGAATTTAATATTTTTTGTCCCGGCTTCACGGGATTTTAATTTCTACGGGAAATGAGAAACCCTAACTAAGACTAAAGGTCCTATCGTTAATTGAAAAAAAGTTCATTGGCTAGCACCCCTAAAATATCACTTATCCACTTATATCAGTCACAACTACTGCCAATGCCAGTGGTATGCAATATCTCAAGTTAACTGATTTGCCAATAGCAGGTACTAAAGTACGCGGGGTTGTCACACTCGTAGATTCAAAATTTTAAATTTTACATATGTTCCTGCGGGCGGGAAGATATATTAAATTCATTGGTATTAACGCATTGTTACCGTTTGCAAATCACTATAGCAAGCATGTAGCCGACTAAGTGCCACCATTTTTAATTAGTTTGCTCATCATGATTGCTATCCGTGTTTGATTATACATAAGCTATGCTTCTTTGTATAGCATATTTGTGCGAATTACATTTCGTAGTTTTGAGCTTTAAATCGATATAATCGATGTTATCAACTATCTTCACTTAGTTTTGCTATGTACCTACGTAAACGTTAAGTTGCACTTCCCTGTAGAATAATCAAGTTCTAATTATTTTTTATATTGTTACTGTTATTTTGATGTTGATTGTAAAAATAGAAATTGAAATCGATCGCTCTCTCAATCGTGAACCGTGGACGAGGAAACATCATTTATCTATGATCTTTACCTTATAAATAAATATTAATAAATATCTTAAATTCTACTATTAATTATTATTTTGGGATTACATGGGCAAATGTTTACAATAGCAACTATTACATTGGCGACAGAGGAAAATGGAGATTTTCAAGCAACACTATAATGGTAAATATTGTGCTTCAAAATTTTGTGTTAAAAAAAATAATTTGGTGAATAGTTTTGTGATACAACAAGTATTTAAATTACTGCTAGTTTCATTCGTAATTTTTTTTGTAATTGGATGTTTTATATAAAATATTTCAAATATGCCGTTCATTGGTACGATCGAAAATTTTATTCCCGGTTCAGATTTTGAAGAGTATTTGATGCGAATGAAAGAAATATTTAAATGCAATGCAACAAAAGAAGAACAAAAAGTTTCCTTGTTTCTCACGTTAATTGGAGGTGAAACGTTTAGTATATTGAGAAAATTAATGTATCCTGATGATCCAACGGAAAAGAGTTTTAAAGAAATTGAGACTATTCTTAAAACACATTTTAAGCCAACAAGGAATTTAATAGCAGAAAGCTTCAAATTTCTCAAACGTGACCAGTTACCAAATGAAACTATTTCGGAATATATCATTGAATTAAAAACTCTCGCAACCACGTGTGAGTACAAAGCGTTTTTAGACCGTATGCTTCGCGATAAGTTTGTTACTGGACTTAAAGACCAAAATATTCAAGGTCTTTTGTTAAATAAATGCGATGAAAATAGCACTTTTCAAAAAGCTAGTGAGTATGCTATACATTTGGAGTTAACCGGAATTGAACAGAGAAAGATACGAGAAGATACAGCTATTGGGATAAATTTAATTCAATCGAATGATCAATCACGTCACCAATATTCAAGGCCACGTAATCGATCAAGATTTCGGAGTTTTAATCGAAGAAGAAGTTCGTCTAAATATAGTACTTATCGTACAAATTCACGATCAGGTTCAAGATCAACACATCAATGTTCTAGATGTCCATACAACCATTCTTCCAATCGCTGCCCTGGTGTACGAATGAAATGCTTCAACTGTGGAATTGTGGGTCATCATGCAAAGAGATGTTCAAAAAGGGACGTAAATAATTTAAATTTTAATAACTTAAGAATAAATCAGTTTAGTTTAGAAATATTAACAAAACCACCAGTTTATGTTAGCTTAAAAGTAGAAAATATTAAAATTGATTTTGAGTGTGATTCCGGCGCATGTCTTTCCGTAATAGATTTTCTTACTTATAATAAATATTTTTCCAATTATCATATTAAACAATATACTAATATTAATTTTGTAAAATTACTTTCAGGTAGTAATGTGGAGGTTGTCGGAGGTTTTGCCGTGAATGTAGAAGCAAGAAACATAAAATATAATACCGTTTTAACAGTTGTCCGAACAAATAAACCATGTCATCCAATTATGGGTCGAAACTGGATGGATTTGATATACCCTAACTGGCAAAAATTTTTTGAAATTGCTTATGAAGATAATAATGCAATCGACACAACATTTGTGAACAAAGTTACTTCTCAATTATCGGATAACATAAGCAAGGTACGCAATTTATTCCCCAGTGTTTTTGATTGTAATAGTAATTCGGATCCTATTTTGGGATTTGAAGCTGACTTGGTTTTGAAAGATGATGCACACCCAATTTTCCATCGATCATATAATTTACCTTTTAGATTACGTGATCAAGTGGAAAAAGAGCTCGAACTGATGGTGTCAAAATCAATTTTAAAACCAGTTACATCCAGCGACTGGGCTTCACCTATAGTGGTAGTAGCTAAACCTGATGGAAGTATCAGAATTTGCTGCGATTTTAAAATTACTATAAATAGATATTTGACAACGGAGCATTATCCTCTTCCTATTATTGATGAAGTATTAGCTTCGTTGGCAAATTATTCTTATTTTTGCGTTCTTGACCTGAAAGGAGCTTATCAACAGCTTTCGGTTTCTGAAAGGTCGAAACCTTTATTAACTATAAATACCCACAAGGGATTATTCCAATTTCAGCGTCTCCCATTCGGGGTAAATTCTGCACCATCCATATTTCAAAGGATAATGGAAACGGTACTTAAAGATATTAACGGTGTCGAAATATATCTCGATGATATATTGATAGGCAGTAAAACACAAGAAGAACTTTATCAAAAACTTATTTTAGTTCTTAACAGATTAAAACAGCATAATATTAAATGCAATTTTGGTAAATGCGAATTTTTTAAAGATAAGGTTAAATATCTTGGCCATATTATTTCAGCAGCCGGACTTCGTCCAAATCCAGAAAAACTGGAAGCCATTGAAAAGGCACGTAGCCCTAAAAATATTTCGGAACTTAAATCATTTTTAGGTATGATTACATATTATGGAAAATTTATTCCAAATCTTGCCTTACACTTACATCCGTTATACGAACTTTTGCGAAAAGATTCCAAGTTTGTGTGGAGCAATGATTGTGAAAAATCATTTAACAATTGTAAATCCTTTTTGTTGCATTGTGATAATATTTTAACACACTATGATCCGCAGAAACCAATTGTGATTTCCTGTGATGCCAGCCCATATGGAGTTGGTGCTGTATTGGCACACATAATTGATGGCAAAGAACGGCCAGTTTTATTTGCGTCATCCACATTAAGTGTCTCAGAAAGGAACTATAGTCAGTTACATAGAGAGGCTCTCGCGATACTTTTTGCGGTACGAAAATTTAATAAATATATTTTTGGGAAACCTTTTGTCATTTACAGTGATCATCGGCCTTTAAAACATATTTTCAGTAAGTCAAAAAATCTATCAGCTGTAGCAGCAGCGAGATTACAACGTTGGGCTATAATTTTATCGATGTATCAATACGAGATTCGTTATCGGAAAAGCTCGCTCATGTGCAATGCTGATGCCTTATCTCGGTTACCACTAGATAAACCTACGGAAGTTGATGAATATTCTATTAATTCGTTTACTGATTTAGATATTAATTCTTTTAATTCTGAGTGCGAAAGCCCATTGACTAAAATTCAAATTGCTGAAGCAACAATGAAAGATGAAATTTTAGTGCGAGTTCATGAATATATAGTAAACGGTTGGCCAAAGACGAGTATCCCATTGGAACTCAAACCATATTATCGAATTTCTGACTCTCTATCATGTGAGGATAATTGTATTTATTTCGGAGATAGAATTTTAATTCCCTCAATATACCACAAAAATATTTTGGAATTGCTTCATCGGGAACATCCGGGTATTGTTAGATCCAAACTATTGGCTAGATCCTCAGTCTGGTGGCTTGGTCTAGATAAAGACATTACCATGGTTATTAACACTTGCAAAAGTTGTAATGTCAATAGAAAAATGGTACCTGACTGCCCCACTAGTACTTGGGAACCAACTACAAAACCGTTTGATAGAATACATTTGGATTTATTGCAGTTTGGAAAATATCATTTCTTAATTTCTATGGATGATTTCAGCAAATGGGCGGATATTTACTTATTATATAAAACCGATGCACGGAATGTCTTAGACAAGCTGAAAATACAATTCGCAAATTTTGGTTTTGCTAATGTCATTGTATGTGATAATGGACCGCCATTTAATTCAATAATGTTTGAACGATTCTGCCAGTCTCATGGTATTATTTTAAAACATAGTCCACCGTACCACCCGCAAAGTAATGGGTTGGCGGAACGCGGTGTTCAAACGGTTAAGGCGTTGTTACGTAAGAATTTATCGGATAACTGTACGCTAGATATTCAATCCCAAATTCTCAACTTTTTGTTCTCCTATAGAAATACACCTTCTACAGTCACTGGCAAAGCACCCGCTGACCTCATTTTCGTAAATAAACCGAAAACATTACTATCCTTGGTAAGTAATAGATCATGTTTAAGCAAAGAAATTAAAAACATTTCTAAACCTTTCCCGAAACAGGTGAGATTTAATATTGAAAATAACACAAGAAAGTTTAAGGAAGTTTATAAAAATAATTTCGATTTAGGTATTGGACAGGAGATTCTATATTACAATAAATTTAACCGTAAATTTGATAAATTTATTTTAGGGAAAGTCATTAAACGTATTTCAAAATTTGTATATTTAATATCAACTATTACTTTTTGCGGTAGGAAACATCATTTATCTATAATCTTTACCTTATAAATAAATATTAATAAATATTATAAATTCTACTATTAATTATTATTTTGGGAGCTTTGGGATTACATGGGCAAATGTTTACAATAGCAACTATTACATTGGCGACAGAGGAAAATGGAGATTTTCAAGCAACACTATAATGGTAAATATTGTGCTTCAAAATTTGTGTTAAAAAAAAATAATTTGGTGAATAGTTTTGTGATACAACAAATATTTAAATTACTGCTAGTTTCATTCGTAATTTTTTTTGTAATTGGATGTTTTATATAAAATATTTCAAATATGCCGTTCATTGGTACGATCGAAAATTTTATTCCCGGTTCAGATTTTGAAGAGTATTTGATGCGAATGAAAGAAATATTTAAATGCAATGCAACAAAAGAAGAACAAAAAGTTTCCTTGTTTCTCACGTTAATTGGAGGTGAAACGTTTAGTATATTGAGAAAATTAATGTATCCTGATGATCCAACGGAAAAGAGTTTTAAAGAAATTGAGACTATTCTTAAAACACATTTTAAGCCAACAAGGAATTTAATAGCGGAAAGCTTCAAATTTCTCAAACGTGACCAGTTACCAAATGAAACTATTTCGGAATATATCATTGAATTAAAAACTCTCGCAACCACGTGTGAGTACAAAGCGTTTTTAGACCGTATGCTTCGCGATAAGTTTGTTACTGGACTTAAAGACCAAAATATTCAAGGTCTTTTGTTAAATAAATGCGATGAAAATAGCACTTTTCAAAAAGCTAGTGAGTATGCTATACATTTGGAGTTAACCGGAATTGAACAGAGAAAGATACGAGAAGATACAGCTATTGGGATAAATTTAATTCAATCGAATGATCAATCACGTCACCAATATTCAAGGCCACGTAATCGATCAAGATTTCGGAGTTTTAATCGAAGAAGAAGTTCGTCTAAATATAGTACTTATCGTACAAATTCACGATCAGGTTCAAGATCAACACATCAATGTTCTAGATGTCCATACAACCATTCTTCCAATCGCTGCCCTGGTGTACGAATGAAATGCTTCAACTGTGGAATTGTGGGTCATCATGCAAAGAGATGTTCAAAAAGGGACGTAAATAATTTAAATTTTAATAACTTAAGAATAAATCAGTTTAGTTTAGAAATATTAACAAAACCACCAGTTTATGTTAGCTTAAAAGTAGAAAATATTAAAATTGATTTTGAGTGTGATTCCGGCGCATGTCTTTCCGTAATAGATTTTCTTACTTATAATAAATATTTTTCCAATTATCATATTAAACAATATACTAATATTAATTTTGTAAAATTACTTTCAGGTAGTAATGTGGAGGTTGTCGGAGGTTTTGCCGTGAATGTAGAAGCAAGAAACATAAAATATAATACCGTTTTAACAGTTGTCCGAACAAATAAACCATGTTATCCAATTATGGGTCGGAACTGGATGGATTTGATATACCCTAACTGGCAAAAAATTTTTGAAATTGCTTATGAAGATAATAATGCAATCGACACAACATTTGTGAACAAAGTTACTTCTCAATTATCGGATAACATAAGCAAGGTACGCAATTTATTTCCCAGTGTTTTTGATTGTAATAGTAATTCTGATCCTATTTTGGGATTTGAAGCTGACTTGGTTTTGAAAGATGATGCACACCCAATTTTCCATCGATCATATAATTTACCTTTTAGATTACGTGATCAAGTGGAAAAAGAGCTCGAACTGATGGTGTCAAAATCAATTTTAAAACCAGTTACATCCAGCGACTGGGCTTCACCTATAGTGGTAGTAGCTAAACCTGATGGAAGTATCAGAATTTGCTGCGATTTTAAAATTACTATAAATAGATATTTGACAACGGAGCATTATCCTCTTCCTATTATTGATGAAGTATTAGCTTCGTTGGCAAATTATTCTTATTTTTGCGTTCTTGACCTGAAAGGAGCTTATCAACAGCTTTCGGTTTCTGAAAGGTCGAAACCTTTATTAACTATAAATACCCACAAGGGATTATTCCAATTTCAGCGTCTCCCATTCGGGGTAAATTCTGCACCATCCATATTTCAAAGGATAATGGAAACGGTACTTAAAGATATTAACGGTGTCGAAATATATCTCGATGATATATTGATAGGCAGTAAAACAAAAGAAGAACTTTATCAAAAACTTATTTTAGTTCTTAACAGATTAAAACAGCATAATATTAAATGCAATTTTGGTAAATGCGAATTTTTTAAAGATAAGGTTAAATATCTTGGCCATATTATTTCAGCAGCCGGACTTCGTCCAAATCCAGAAAAACTGGAAGCCATTGAAAAGGCACGTAGCCCTAAAAATATTTCGGAACTTAAATCATTTTTAGGTATGATTACATATTATGGAAAATTTATTCCAAATCTTGCCTTACACTTACATCCGTTATACGAACTTTTGCGAAAAGATTCCAAGTTTGTGTGGAGCAATGATTGTGAAAAATCATTTAACAATTGTAAATCCTTTTTGTTGCATTGTGATAATATTTTAACACATTATGATCCGCAGAAACCAATTGTGATTTCCTGTGATGCCAGCCCATATGGAGTTGGTGCTGTATTGGCACACATAATTGATGGCAAAGAACGGCCAGTTTTATTTGCGTCATCCACATTAAGTGTCTCAGAAAGGAACTATAGTCAGTTACATAGAGAGGCTCTCGCGATACTTTTTGCGGTACGAAAATTTAATAAATATATTTTTGGGAAACCTTTTGTCATTTACAGTGATCATCGGCCTTTAAAACATATTTTCAGTAATTCAAAAAATCTATCCGCTGTAGCAGCAGCGAGATTACAACGTTGGGCTATAATTTTATCGATGTATCAATACGAGATTCGTTATCGGAAAAGCTCGCTCATGTGCAATGCTGATGCCTTATCTCGGTTACCACTAGATAAACCTACGGAAGTTGATGAATATTCTATTAATTCGTTTACTGATTTAGATATTAATTCTTTGAATTCTGAGAGCGAAAGCCCATTGACTAAAATTCAGTTTTAGAAACATGTATTACATATAATTGCAAACCAACAACATATTTGGTGTAGATGAAAAAGTTTGTAAGATCATAATATGCGAAATTCCAATATATATAATTTTGATATACAAATGTAATTGTTAGTCGGATTATAATTTCATTTTTAAATTTCATAAAATTATGTTCAACGTAAAAAACATTGATCAAAGCAAGCCAAGTTTATAAAACGATATTTAAATAAAAACCCAATTAATATAATTATCAACATTTAGGCCAAACCCTGGGGTTCCATTTATATACATAATATATAGCCTATGTTCATCTGGCATAATATACCTTTAAATTTTCAAATAGGTGCAGTGGTTTCGGAGATTATCAAATACGAACAAACAAACAAACAAACATTAATTTTTATCTATATATAAATACGTAAGCAATATTTTTGCGGTACAATTTTAAAATATTTGCCCCATCAAAAGTGTGGCAATATGTATCGTTGGCAAGGTCATGAGGAGTAGATGTGCCGAAAAATACTTTTTTTGAATTTTGAACATTTTTTTCAGAAATAGGATAGGTGTGTTTTTTGGGTTTTTTTCGGTTATTTTGTTTTTTTTTTTCTTTTCAAGTTATTTGTTTCACAATTCAAAATCAATCTATATCCATATATAAATACGTAAGCAATATTTTTGTGGTACAATTTTGAAATATTTGCCCTATCAAAAGTGTGGCAATATGTACTTCGTTGGAAAGGTCTTGAGTAGTAGATGTGCCGAAAAATACATTTTTTTGAATTTTGACGTTTTTTTATATAGATAGGATACAGATAGATAGATATAGATAGATAGATAGGTA
Organism: Diogma glabrata; assembly: GCA_963693315.1. NCBI lineage: Eukaryota > Metazoa > Arthropoda > Insecta > Diptera > Cylindrotomidae > Diogma > Diogma glabrata. The sequence continues at coordinate 15,355 of CAVNZG010000697.1, forward strand.
GATAGAAATTAAATTTAAGATATTTAAATATAATGCATGTTGTAATATGTCTTCAAAATTATATGTGAATTCCAGTTCGGTGCTAAATTGTACTAAACTCCTACAATTAAATTTGATTTCATAAAATTCACCAATTTTCTAAATTTGATTTCATAAAATCGAAATAACAAAAGTGTTGTAGAGACATCATATATTACATTTCCCAGTTGATTAAAGTTTGAAATTGAGATTGTTAAATTTATAATCATTACAGATTTACCTGTAACTCACCATGTCTTACACTTAAAAGTTAAAAGGCCAGTAAAATATTAATAAATGATAAATAAAAACCATAACTATAATATTCTGTTGACATTTCAATCGAAACTCAATAGCACAAAATGGTAATAAATATTAATTTATTTTATTTTCATTCTCTTTTTATTTGATTTTTTGTTGCGCTTTTAGTAAATTGAAGTTTTTAAGGAATTATTTTTTCTTTTGTACATTGATTGTTTTTTATTATTTAACTTTATTTTGATAAGGAGTTGGCTGTAATCAAATTTAATTATCTAATTAGCTCTTCACCGTCGAAAAACTTTCTGTATACCTTACATAACTTTTTTGTTTCAGTAAAGAAGTCTTGTAAAAATTGTAACCAAGATCTTATATTCTTGGTTCATTATTAAAATTTAATAAACCAGATTCACATACTAAAAAACAATTAAATACCAATGTTAAATGCTATTTAGTGGTTTTTACATTGAATTTTTTTAAATATTAACAACAATTCTAATTTTACTGTAAATGAGAAAGGTCAAGGTTTAATATTTGAAATTTAAATTTCTGCTTTACTATAATTTCAATCTTTATTTTAAGAAAAAAAAACTACCGAAATAAGTAAAAAATTGATTGATGACATTAAGATTATTAAAGAAGCATTTTTTGCATAAAATTTAAAACAATCAAAAATATATTCTGGTTTGGAAAATTAAAAAGCGTTAATTTTAAATTGTGATTAAATAAAAACAAAATAGAATGCTGGTGCAAGATTTCGAATAAAGAAAACTAACATTATTTGACCCGTAAAATTTTAAAATATACGAAAAGTTGAATACTATGCACTTCTAATGAGCCCATATTGCTTATACATTAAAGTGGTCAATGAGTTGTATTAACATGGTTTATCTCATTCAAGAAACATCTCCAACTGCATGTTATTAAGTCGAATTTAATCTAAAATAGCATTTCTCCTTTGTCTTTGCAACATCTGTTTTCTTATATACATCATTATTATGCAACCGGTTTCATTTCATCTATAATTTATTTAAATAATTTCCATTTCACATAAAAGCCAGCTTCATTTCCTTTAACGATTATAAAAACATGAAAAACTGGAAAATTGTCTTAAATATGTACATGTAGAGATCAGTTATTTTTGCTTTGTAATTTTTTTATTTTTCATCTACGGGTATGATAATCTTGTGTACTCCAATCCCTGCTACTGCCATAAAAGTTAAAGCGAGATATCACATACCACTGCCAATAGCATGAATTATTTTCAGTCAACGGTTGTACTCGCTTCAGTCTTATAGTTATGGAGTAATTTATGATGACCCGCAAACGCAGTTTAGTTTTGTTCCAGGAAATCTTTCAAAAACATTTATCTTTACCCCTTATTTTATTTTTGTTCACACCTATTTTTATTCCTACCTATATCATGAAATATTGCCCTATGTCATATTTTAGTATCTGATAGAATTTATTGTATAGGTATCCATTCTTTAAAAAAACAGAATTGCGTCCATCAAAACCTATGAACGCATGTTGTTGTTGAACTTAGGTCTTAAAAGTGTTAATGTGTTGTGACATATATTACAATTCCATATTTATTATACAGTATTTTTTAATAAAAAAAATAATAAAACATTCATTTTCAGAACAATTCCAATTTTTGTATTCCCTCTTCTTCTAAATTTCATTCCTTCTCTTGCCATCAACTATACTTCACCTCCACTCATGTATCCCAGCCGTTATATTTTTTTATAATTTTTACTTTCAATCTAACCTACAAACAAATCGTTTCTATTTATTTGACACACATTATTCCTACGCGTAGCTACATCTTAAACCACATATGTGATAAAATTCAAATAAAATGAAAATAAATAAATAAATTTTCCATTTTGTTTTTTAAGTCTTAGCTATGGGAAAGAAAATCGAGAATAATCTTTTAAAGAAAATTGTTTTGACGAAAAATAAAATTGTTTTATAATAAAATTTGATTAAATGGATTGGTATGACATTAAATTTGTTTATTTGTATTTTGGGTAGAGAAAAATAACAGTTAAATGGAAAGTTGCAATAAAAATGTTCCGGGTGATGAATTGATAAAATTTTTGTTGGTTTTGTTATATTGTGTTTTGTTATAATTTGGTATATTATGTTTATTTAGTGTTCTGGATTAAATAATAATATGAAGTCGGATGGACCGGATATTTTAAACTAATTTTTTCAGTACTTACATTTTGCAAAAGAATATTCTGATTGTTTTAGACATACAAACAAAATTATTCATTTTTCGACGAGATCAAAATATTCAAGATCTTTTGAAATGCATTGGAGACAAATGCAAACCATCGATTTTCGATTAAGTAATACGAAAAGAAGTTCAATCATAAAAAAATGGCAAAGATATTTTTTTACACAAAAAGGCATATTATTCGTTAGTCATCTCATCAATTACATTTTAATAATACAAAATATGTGATTTGAAAAAATTGACTTATTTAAATTTTCTTAATTTATTTATATTATATCAATTTCAATATATAGTTTAACACAAAAAAAACCTTTAGCAACATAGAAAACAAAACAACAACACAACATAGCTCTATTCCGCGTGCATTCAAAGAAGTATTTTTTTAACCTATTTAGGCAAAACAAGAATTCAATGCCCCACTCCCACAAATAATAAATAAAATAAAAACAACCAAAATTAATTGCGGATGATACTAGCGACGCACTAGCATCACTACCATCATCCATAATTAATTTTAATTGTTTTATTTTGTTTATTTTATAATTATTATTTTTTGGTTATTTATCTCATAACTATATTTTATTACGAAATGAAATCTTTCAAGAGTTAATGGAACACATATCCGTTATAACGCACGTAATAAATATATTTTACCTCATTATCAACTAATACAAATATAGTGCAACTACAGAAACTAATTCTTCCACACAACTCTGATTGAAACCACTGATGCTGTAAGTTTAAGCTATTCACAGGCAAGCAAAAATATGTTTATCCACGACTGCGAAAGAATATGCTTTCCATGTGTATGTTTTATACATTCTCTCAATTGTGTGTAGAATGTGACGCAATCATTAAATTCCACAACAGTTCTATAGTTTATTAAATATAAACTAGGAATCGCCCAGTGGCCGAAATTCGGCCATTATAAATAGAAATTGTAAATAGACCTCCCAACCAAATAGCTGACATATCCTACGATATACATATTGCCACAATTTTGATGGAGCAAATATTTTAAAATTGTACCGCAAAAATAATGCTTACGTATTTATATATAGATATAGATTGATTTTGAATTGTGAAGCAAATACATAACTTGAAAAAAAACAAAATAACCGAACAAAAAACTCAAAAAACACATTATCACATTTTTGCCGTTTTTTCTGAAAAAATCGTCAAAATTCAAAAAAATGTATTTTTCGGCACATCTTCTACTCAAGACCTATCCTACGATATACATATTGCTACACTACTTTTGATTGAGCAAATATTTTAAAATTGTACCGCAAAAATTATGCTTGCGTATTAGTAGAGCTCCCGGGAGTTGAGCATGGGGAACCAAAACCTGTTTTTATAATTGCCATGAAAGGCTACGACCTTATATAGTAGACTAGGTTAATATTTGACCTAGTTTTAGTTTCCTGTATTGGAATTAGAATGTAGGTTATTGGTTTATTGTGGTTTGTTGTTGTTGTGTGTGTCCCAAGCCGGTTGCTAAAGGCCTTGGAAGGTCGTCAGGTAAACTAGGTTAGTATTTGACCTAGTTCTGGTTGTCTGTATTGGTAATTTCTCGATTTAAAGTGTAGGTTAGTGGTTAATTGTTGTTTGTTGTTATTGTGGGTTTATTGTTGTTGCTAAAGGCCTAGGAAGCATGTCAGATAGACTAGGTTAGTTCAAATGTGAGTTCAAATTTAAAATTAAAACAATAAAATAATGGTACAAATGACAGATAAAACAATTTGTCACGTGTTTTTATTCATTTTTCTTTTTACATTTTTGTTTTAAAACTAAAATAAAACTATTACATGATTTTATGTACATTAATTTTATTGGGTTAACCAACCCTTATTAATTTATTAAAAACTTTTTCTCTATGAGGTTTTTTTAGAACTGCAGAGATAATAGGTTCAATATTTTTTATTCGTCTATGAAATCTATCTCGATCTCGTGCATATTCTTCATATTTTCCCTGTCGAGCTACTCTATATGCATAATCCCACACATACATAACGTAAAGATCTAATTTATTGTTAAAGGTAACTTTTTTTGTTTTTAACATTATAGTACTTTTTCCTTCCGAAGATGCATATAAATGTTAAGACAGTTTTTTACAGCACATCTAAAATGATTATTTGAAAGATGTATCGGACACATTGATTTAAAATTTTCAATCTTTAATAACGACGGTATGGCAAGATTTTCTATTTTAAAACTCTCAATATACTTTTCAAGGAAAAATTTTTTTTGTTCGCCTTTTACATAAATTTTTTCAGCTTGTTCTAAATAGTATTTAATAATTGATTTTATATCCACATAGTCAATGCATCCGCCATTCCAATTAAGTCCATTTATTTTATTGCCGCAATATCGGTTGCTATATTGTGCTGCTTGACCTAGTTCTTCTTCGTGGTAAGGTGGTTTGAAATGATAAACGATAGGAATCAAACTTCCTTTTTCAAGTAGAGCGAGTTCTTTGACAAAATATTGTTTATCGTTTCCTCTTAGAAATTGGAGATCAACTATGAAAACACGTTTGGCCATTGTGAGACTATATAAGAGACTGTCTGTCCAATTTTCCAAGATTAATTTTATACTCGACCTCTGTTTTGTATACATATAGATTTGTATAGTTAGATAGATACTCTTCGGCAAACCATGTTTTTTCATCCGTTTACTATGATGGTTGCCGGGCCGTCTTGTTGTGGGAAATCGACTTTTATTTTTAATTTAATAAAACAAAAAAACAAATATATTCAACCTCCAATTGAGAAGATTATTTGGTGTAACCCCGATAAAGAAGCCGTCCCGAAAAATATCAAAGGACTTGAACATTATAATACTATTCCAGATTTTTGTGATAATCAAGATCCACTGTTAATTATAGTAGATGATATGATGTTAAATTCTCACGACAAGATTGTGTGCGAATTATTTACTAGAGGTTCGCACCATAGAAATTTATCTGTAATATTTGTAACTCAAAACGTTTTTCACCAGGGAAAATTTTCAAGAGATATTTCATTAAATTGTAAATATTTAGTGCTTTTCAAAAACCCTAGAGATAAATCCCAAATACTGCCTTTAGCTCGTCAAACATACCCAAAACAGGTCAACGAATTTGAGAAAGTATATAATGAAGTAACTACCTTACCATATGGTTACATTTTAATAGACCTTACTCAAGATATTAATGATATATTTAGATTAAGAAGTGACATATTTGGAAAAAATTTTTGTTTTTGTACAAAAGAGCAATTGGAGCAATTTGGTGAGGAATATGAAACGATTACAAACCAACCGTCATATATTGCACCTGTTAAAAAATTCTAAGAGAAAATTTCAAAAAGTTATAATAAAACAATGTGAGCCGAATGTAATTAAAACGATCTGTGAAATTGCGTTAAATATTTTAAAAGGTAACTGTCATTTAAATAAAAGAGCAACCAATCAACTAAAAAAGTATAAAAAGGACTTGAGATCACTCATTTGCCGTAAGAAGTCGCTCACTAGTAAAAGAAAAATTATAATTCAACGTGGTGGATTTTTACCTGCTCTTCTCGGTGCAGTTTTATCAGGGGTGATTGGTCATTTTATAAAATGAATAATACAACATTTAACAAAATGATAATATTAAAACCTGAAATATATGAAAAACTAAAGCAAAATTCAGACGTTGAACTCAACCAGTTGGATAAAAAGATGAAAAACATTTTATTAAACAAAAATTTGTCCGATATTCAGAAGTGGTATTTGTATCGTCAGAACCTATTTAAAATTAGAAACAAAAAAAGATTGTTATCTAAAATTGAAGAGAAAAAAATTAAAATCATGGAACCTAAAAGTACCCAAACACGTTTCCGTACAAAACCCATATTTAGAGCGACAGACACTCAAACAGATGTTGTCGGTAAAAGAAATTTTGAAATGCAGTTTCCTGAAGAAGAAATATATGAGAATGAAGATGATGAAGTATTTGATAAACGCGTCCAGGAAAATATTTTTAAAGAAACAACACAGTCTGACAGTGAACTTGATGAAGACGTTCAAGACAAAATTTTCGCAAAAGCACTATCCGCCACATCAATTGGTGAGCGTTTAAGAAAACGAAAATTAACTCCAAATCAAAATTATCAAACATTTGAAACCGAGTCTGGAGACGTTATAACGGTTCCTCTTGACAGTCCACCCGAAAAGAAAGAAAAGAATATAAATAGCGAGAAATTTACAACACCTACAAAACGAATTTTACGACCAGCTAAAGCGGGTGACAGTCAAACAAAAATTAATTTTCCAAAACGTAAGAAAACATGGGCGATATACACCTAAAAGATGAATTTTATGTTACTTTACTCAGTGATAACTCAATGAATTACTATCCTGATAATACTTTATCAGCTTTTACAAATAATTTACATAAACCAATCAACGGTACAAACTGGAAAGTTGGTCTGTCGGAGATTTACTTAAACGATTTTCAACCAAATAAATACGGAAAAAACTGGCACATTGGTACAAAAGTTTTTATAGGAGGTAATTCCGAACACTTGGTTGGAATTGGGACGACGTACATTCCACATAACACGGATGAATATTTGTGTGATTGGAAATCTTTTTTGTTAGCAACTCTTATTCAGAATATACACCCGTTTGATGGCTACTCAAGAAAAGAGGTTGAGCGTGAACTAATTTGGGGGATATATGATTTTATATCTTTGGATTCCAATTACGTGGCTGCACCTTCATCAACATCATTAGAAAAACAACTACCTGAAACAAATGAATTTATTAAAATATGTATAAATCAACCACCACTTGAGCTAAAATTAAAGGCAGATCATAGCTACTCACTCGAAGAGTTACTGAAATCATGTTTTGATCAGATAACTGTAAAAATTAAAGATTTTAAAAAGCATAAGTCAAGACTCTTAGATTTATTTAAAACATTTCTGCAATATTTACCTATGACACCCGTAATTAAACCAGAAATGCTTTTTGTCTATACCGATATTATTGAACCAAATATGGTGGGTGATAGCACGGTGAGATGTTTAAGAACGATAAACACAAAAAATGCATTTGAAGTAATGGAAAAAGAAATTTTAAATATACAATATTTTGCTGTTGAGAAAAATTTTTTTGATAATATTTCTATTCTAATCTGTGATAAATATAGTAGCAAAATTAATTTTGCAACAAGTAGTATTCCTACAAAAATTGTATTACATTTTAAAAAGTATATAAATAAAAGGGGGGATTCTATTAAACAATTTAGTGTTTTATGAAAAGCATTATGGAAGGAGTATATTACAGATACTATTTGAGTCAAACGGGGAAAGGCATTGAGGATATTGGTCCGTTGGTACATTCGACTGTACCATATCAACGAGGACGTGGCCTAGGTAGTTTTTTTGGGGGACTTTTCAAGTATTTGAAACCAATATTTTCTTCGGGGGCTGATTTACTAAAAAGGCAGGTTGTAAACTCTGGTATAAGTGCTTTATCAGATATTGTATCCGGTGCAAATATTAAGGAAGTTCTGCAAGATCGCGGTAAAGAGATTGTCAAAAGTGTAAGACGCGGGGCAGTTCAAAAACTCAATGAAATGTATGGGTCGGGAAAAAGGAAAAGAAAAGTTATAAATAAGCCGTCGATCAAAAATTTAAATTATTTTACCTCGAAACGACGTAAAGTTATTAGGCGTAAGAAAGAAAAAGATATTTTTGATTAATTATGGTGGAATGTATGAAATCTGAATTGGATATATTTAAAGCACAACCTATTCAATCAAGTATTCTACGATCCGAAGAGGTTTCTTACAACCCTATAGCCTCATTAGATAAACCATCGGTAATAGAATTTGTTTCATTAGGTCATGGAGATACATATAGGGACTTATCTTCTACATATTTAAGATTGAAAATACGGATTTTGAAAAAAGATGGAGGGTTATGGAATAATGATAAAGGGGCAGACGGAAAAGAACTATCACAGCCAAGTGTAGTTAACAATCTTTTACATTCTCTAATAAAACAATGTAATATTCAATTAAACGGGAAAAATATAACACCATCAGACGGAAATTATCACTATAGAGCATATATTGAATCGCTATTAAATTATGGTAATGATGCTGCTACCACACATTTAGAGTGCTCAGGGTGGACATTAGATAAGGCGAACATAGAAAAATCTAATAATTCTGGATCGAAAGACCGTCAAAAATTGTATAATAATAGCAATGTTGTTGAGCTAATGGGTAAACTACATGTAGATATGTTTAACCAGCCTACCTTACTTATAAACAACGTGGATGTTCGAATTACACTAACACTAGAAAAACCAGAATTCTATTTTTTTTCTGACGATACCGATGAATCTCAATTGAAAATTTTAGAAGCAACATTGTTTATGAGACATGTAACTGTTAATCCGAGTGTTCTATTAGCACATAACGCTGTTTTGGAAAAAAAGAATGCTATATATAGTTATAAACGTGTGGAAGTAAAAACCTATACTCTTCCTATGAATACATCATCCATATCGCTCGACAACGTTTTCATTGGTCAATTGCCGACTACAATCATCTTTTGTATGACCGAAAATATTGGTTATTCAGGAAAAAGATCAAAAAACCCGTACAATTTTAAACATTTTGATATTTCTCAATTTTCGTTGAATGTGAATGGGGTACAGATACCTAATACAGCAATTGAAACTAGTTTCTCTGATGAATATAATTGTTATACCAGAGCCTACAACACACTTTTTCAAGGAACAGGGATATTCCATAATGATAAAGGTCATCAGATAACAAAAACAATGTTTAGCAATGGATTTTTTTTACTTGCTTTTGATTTAACCCCCGATGCATCAGGGAATGAAATGTGCCAAGGTCTACTTAATCAAGGAACTGTTAGAATTGAAGCAAAGTTATCAAAACCATTGCCGTCCACATTAACTGCAATTGTTTATGGGGAATTTGATGCAAACATTCAAATCGATAAAAATCGAAATATATTCACAAACCTATAAATAGGATGAAAAAGCGTGAGTCTAAATATTTTACATCATGTCTTCATCCTGTGCACTTGTCGATGTTACATTTTGTTGTAACGACAAAAACAGTTTGTTTGTGAAAGAAATTAGTATAGTGGGATTTAAAGAGCCTTGTAAGAAGTTCGTAAAAGAGTTTACTTACAAGTTTCCAACAAAAGAGCTAACAAATCAAAATATTGAAAATTATTCTTTTGGAACTGTGACTAACGAAAATATAACTAAAGAGTTTAAACAAATATTAGAAAGTTTTGATATAATCATTACCAACAAACTAATTAAAAAAGAGTTTTTAGTAAATTATGTAAAGGAAGCGAGCAAAGTTTATGATCTGAGTCAATTTATTTTATGAACACTTTAGAAATAACTAACATTTTAAAATGTAACCAGCGTACAAACAAAAAATTTAAGGGGGTATTCGCTCTGGATAGAATTCCAAAAGTAAAAGAAAAACCATCTCTTTTAATCGTTAACACGGATAAGGCTAAGGACCCTGGAACACACTGGTTAGCTATTTATATTCCTAAAAAGGGGTGTATAGAATACTTTGATTCTTTTGGGCAGAAACCAACTAAACCTGAAATTTTAAGATATTTGAAGAATCATTGTTTAATTTTTAATGATAAACAGTTGCAAAGTAATTTTACAGATATATGCGGGCAATATTGTTGTGTTTACGTTTGGTTTAGATGTTTTGGTTTAAGTATGAAAAGTTTTTTGAACCAATTCAGTAAAGTAAATCATATTAAAAATGACAGGTTGATTTTAAAACTATTTCATAAAATATTTGGAAAATACAACTTTTTACAGTCTTGTAACCCGAGAGTTAGAGGAAAGTTAAAAAGAAATGGAAATTCGACATGAAAACACGATGTCTTTATTATTAAACTATACATACTTTCTTAATAAAAACCAGACCTTTAGAATTTCTGTTGGTTTTACGGGGGAATCATTTGAAGCCACAACCATATTCCATCGTAATGGAAAAGAAGTAATTGTTCTGAAATATCGTGATTGGTGTGAATTTTACCATCTATACAAAAAGCTGCTGTGCAGTCGAACAATAAAAAATACCAAATTATGTTTACAAGCAGGAATTCAAGCTATTCGTAGTCAAACTCTTAGTGTCAACAGAGAAGAGGCCGATATATTTAACAACCTTGTTGATTTTCTTCAAGCTGTAATGATTCACTATAAAAATTCCGAACAAAATGTAAGAGCGTATGTTGAAAAATACATAAAAACCTGTGAAGAAAAACAAGTGGAAAAGTTGCATGAAGAAATTAACATCCCAAAGCAACGGATCAATGTGCAGTGTAATTTTTCTAGATTATTTTTCGAGATACCTGTAATATTAAACAATAAACTACGCAAAATTGTACGAAAATAAAAACAATTGCCTTTTATTTATTTTATTTTTATTTTTATTTTTATCTATCTATAATGTTACTAAAAAACCATTCGAAATATCCTTCTTGCTCGACTTCGATATTTTGTTCTTCGTTAACCTGCAGATCATCTGTTTGAGAGTCAAACCAGTTTTGACCGTCCTGCCATTCCTCTTCTTCCTCCTCTTCAAGTAATTGCGGTGGTGATGGTGGTGGTGGTATAAATTCTTGAAAAGACGAGGTCACCTCGTTAACCTGCAGATCATCTGTTTGAGAGTCAAACCAGTTTTGACCGTCCTGCCATTCCTCTTCTTCCCCCTCTTCAAGTAATTGCGGTGGTGATGGTGGTAGTGGTATAAATTCTTGAAAAGACGAGGTCACCTCGTCAACATCAACATCATAATCATTCGTGGTTGAACTAATTTGGTTTTCTTGTGTAATTTTATTTAAAAAATAATTTTCATTACTTTCGTTGGTAAACGGAAACGAAGTCGAATCAGCTTCCATATTAAAAGTTGATTTCTGTAGGGAGACTGAGGATTTCTACAAAAATTTAGCTATTATGTACAACTTTTCAGAATCAGCTGCCTCTATATATAGAAAGAGAAACTAAATATTGTGTGTATTGTGTATAGGATGTCACGAGCACAAATTGTTTCAGAGCTACACAGGCCACTTAGAAAAAATTTTCGTAGGAGAAAGTTCATTCAAAAGGGTTTGAATGATACTTGGCAAATTGATTTAGTCGAAATGATTCCTTATGCCAAATTTAATAAAGGTTTCAAATATTTATTGACGGTGATTGATACTTTTTCCAAATACGCTTATGCTGAACCTGTCAAACGTAAAACTGCTGAAGATGTTTTACGAGCACTTGAAAATATTATCAAGCAAGCAAAGGATTCCCCAAAAAATATTCATTCAGACCAAGGCAAAGAGTTTTTCAACAGACAGTTTAAACAATATATGTTGAAAAATAAAATTAATCATTATCATACATTCTCAGAGCTTAAGGCATCTATCGTGGAACGTTTTAATCGAACTTTGAAAAGTATGATGTGGAAAAATTTCAGTTTACAGGGGAATTACAAATGGATCTCAATTTTACAATCATTGTTAAAAAACTATAATTCAACACCGCATAGAACAATCAAATTACCTCCAGAAAATGTTTCAAAGAAAAATGAAAAATCAATACTTAGAAGTGTATACATGCATCCAAAAATTTTTCAAAAAGCTAAATTTAAGATAGGAGATAATGTAAGAGTCAGCAAAAATAAAGGAAACTTTGAAAAAGGCTATCAACCAAACTGGTCAACAGAAATTTTTAAAGTGGTTAAAGTTAAAAATACATATCCGATTACGTATAACTTAGTCGATTATACCAACACTCCAATTTCCGGGGGATTTTATGAAACAGAACTAACACCTGTAAAATTTTCTGATACCTATCTTGTCGAGCAGATTTTAAAAAGAAAAGGGAATAAAGTTTACGTCAAATGGTTAGGATTTGATAAATCGCACAATTCATGGATAGATAAAAACAATATAATTTAGAACTTCTGAAAACATTTTGGTAAAATTAAGTATTAATAAATTTGTATAAAATAATTCCTCGTTTTTACTGGAAATAAATAAGTTTTCGTTTACTTGAAATTATTAAAGAAAAACTCACTAAAACTTTTGTTTTACGTCGGGAAAAATATGAAAAAAACCCGACCTTTTATTTTATGTTTACATAAGCTACAAAATTGCTTAAAACTAAAAAACTGAATATTTGTTACTCCGACTAAAATTGACTTCTGTTTTACCTTTATGTTGTGTAATAATCGTAGTTTACACAAATTTAGGCCTTTTGTATCCAAACGGTACGGAACTATGGTCTTTCAGAAATCGACGTTTTTCTGATTTCGGTTGGTATCTTTTTGTTTCAGTTACTGTATGAACCTCATGATCTTTAGTTCTTTTAATATTTTGTGAAACCACAGCGATATTTTCCCAATCTTGCGGATGAAGAACAGCATGTTTAATCGTTTCAAAATTTATTAGTTTGGATGTTGTATGGTTTAAATTTATGCCTTTAACTTTACAAACAAGCTTTTCTGAGATATCTTTAGTCGAAAAAACTTTAAACGCGTAATTTTTTGGTCCACCACTAACAAATTCAGATATATAGCTGCCGAGGCCATAACATTCTAGTTCATCGGTCATATCACCAATACGTTCTCCTAGAGGTGGGTCATATTCTCCTTCTTGACTTATATAAATGATTGAGTCCGTATCGTAATACAAAACTCTGTGACCGATCTTTTCTAGATAGCTGTAAAGATGAAGTCGAGCCTGTGCTGTTGTGTAAGCAGCTATACACACATTGATTGTTGATAGAGAATTTACCGCTTCTTCTTTATACTGCCAGCTCACAATTATAACTTCCTCGTTAATAGGTAGTATTTGACAAACTTCTATTGAAGGATTTGTTAGTAAGTCATTCAAAACAAACGGTTGGTTAACAATAGTTGTTTGTTGTTGGTTTTCTCGCTGACCAAATTTTCCCCAAAAAGAATTTAAAATTAATTTTGCAAAAGACCTTAATCCAGGATTATTGTTGATATTTTTAAATTCCAATTGAACTTCTTCTGAACTTAAAAAGGAATCAATATACTTTTGTTTTTCCAATTCTGTTTGATATTTAGACGGAAAACCTGAAGATTCCTGTTTAATTTTTATAAACTTATTCATCATTTCCGTGAAGAGTCCTTGTTCTTTCTTTTCCTTGTTATATTGCGTAATCTCGTATTCCCAGATTTCGTAAATGTGTAAAATTTTGTAGTTTTTTTTGAGAGCCTGTAAAACTTCGTCAATCACCCATGTTCCAGTTAATGCCCTTTCATCGTTAGAATGTAAACAAAATGCACTTTGATTTTTTTGATCTCCGCAGCTTTGGCAGAGTGAGAACATCAATTTGTTATTTTGTTTTTGCGGTAAAACTGGATGAAATAGGTTTTCTGGTGGTAATATTTTACATTTAATCAACCCATTCGTTTTTTGTAAATCAATTCCAGAACACACAGAATTTCCAACATGTACTTTAGGGTGTTTAACAGGAAATTTGCCATATTTACAGACCCCCGGGTACATCGAGCAGACGTCTATGTATTTAATTTTCTCCCCGTTTTTACACTTATAATGAGTGTAGACATTGCCTGTTCTTCCACCATAGAATGCATCCCGAGGGTTTAGTGGTGCAGTAAAAATTATTGGGTGGTTTTTTAAGTAAAACATATTTTTGTTTGTTTTCATTTGTTCGCGAAATGCGCATTCCCACATTTCGATTACTTTATATCCAAGGGATTTTAAGTACTCATTTTTGGCCAGCGTTCTTTCATACCTTTGATTTAAAGTATCGTTAGAATCATTATACAAGGATACATCTCTTTTATGGATTAGGCACTTCGGATGACCATGGTAAAAACAACCTAGAAAGTTAATAAAAATTAATAATGTGTTATAGCGTGTTTTGAATTTTAATTTTGTTTTATTACCTTGAAACTCAAAAACTTCCTTAGTGCTGTCACAAAATGCATCAACTTTGACACCGCCAATCACTTTTTCTCTCCCGTTAGCAGCATATTGAAATTTAATTTTTCGGGTGTCCTGCTCCCATACAAGCCACTGTAGAGCAATTTCGGATTGATTGTCGACTAGTCTGTAACCATGTCGTGGAATTATACCTATCGTGTTCAAACACAGAAAGTTTCGTCTGAACACTAGGTTACAGGCTGAGGCTATTGTTGCTGCTTCTAAAAACGGTTCAATGTTGCATTCTTGTAATAGTACATTGTATATTAAGAGCAGAAAGTACGACATTGCTGCTCGTGCATGAAAGTTGCTGGTTGAGGCGTAGCCGAAACCAGCAATCATGTCAGAGCAGCAATGTTACTTTCTGCTCAAAGTATACATACTATTTTTTTAACGACTGCCGACATATTTGTTTATTATTAAAAAAGCTTAAATCATAATTTTAATTTTTAAAAAACAATATTTTTTTAAGTAAGATATGCGTTGCTAAGGAGGCATTTATATTATTTAGTTTTTGTTTAAAAAACATAGTCAAGCTAAAAATTTAAATTAATAAATTATCTATTTTTAAATAAAAAATAATTCATAATATGTTATAAATTATTTAATATTATGTCTTTGTCTATTATGTCTTTTGTCTTACTTTCTGCATTAGAGCAGAAAAAATTAAAAAATGCACGCTAAACAGCAAAAGCCAACTTTCTGTTTTAAAATGATAGATAGAAAACATTATTTTCTATGACAGTCGTTAAAAAAAATATTCTTCTGAAGCTTAAACAAGCTTCAGTCAAAATCTTCACATCATTGCTACAGTATTCAACTATTTCTTTTCGCATGTTGAATTCGCAATTTTTATTTTCAGTGTACCATTTATGAAACTCATTTCTCTCATCTTCTTTCATTGAATCGGGGGTGAAATATTTCATAGGCGGTAAAGAACCTATATAATTTTCATTTTCCAGTTTATTAAATAAATGCGGAAAAAACCCCTTTTTTAATTTTGTAGATAAGTTAAAGGCTTTTGGCAATTTTGCTAGGGCCATCGGGAAAAAATTAAGTGAATCGATAAATTTGACATTGTTGATCATCATCAAAATAATTTTCGTTCCTCTCATTATTAGTTTGGGTTCCACATTCGTTTTGTTTAAAACATAGTTTAAAATAAACTGATGATCAAACGCTTGTCCGTTATGAGCTACGACAATTATTTCACGGAATTCTGCGCTTAATTTCAAAATGTGATTCATCATTTTTTCGATTACATGATTTTCTTCAAAAATTATTTGTCTAAATTTACACTTTTGACAAAAAACTAGAGATTCATCGTCAATACAGTTGTCACATCTTTGCTGTAAAACACACAAATTAGGGATATGCTGTCTTAGTTGTGTATCAATATTTTTTTCCTGTCTTGTCTCTAAATCGTAGAATACATATATGCAGTTTTTAAAATTTTTCTGTTTTTTATCTTGCTGAATGAAGCAAAGATGATCCGAAGGAACATGTTGATGACAAATTTTACAAAAATATTCATTACAAAAATGCTGTCTTTCTGTTTTGTAAACGTGCAAACAATTTAAACACTTTTTCACTGTATCACAAATACTTTTTGAGTTACATGATGAGGCTCGATGAAAATCAAAACATTTTTCCCCTCTAAATGTTCTATTACAGATATTGCATTTAACATTTGTACCATTCTTTGGGCATTGTGTTGAATTACGACAACATGGACAAGTTTTTGAACATCTGTGTTCATTTTTGTGCCAAAATGGAACGTGACAACTTTCGCAATAATAATCTGTACAAAAAGCAGCAGTGAGTGATCCAATCACATTAAAATGATTTTCATGGTATAACAAATTTAGGTTTTTTACATCTTTTGTGGTATTTCCCTCAAATATCACAATTCGACCCCTAGTGTTATATTGGTAGACAACAATTTTGTAATTTGTCAAATAATTTTGAAATTTTGTTAATTCATGTATTCCACACCCCTGTTGTGGAATAATTACGCCTGCTTTTTGGATTAGCTCTTTAGCTTTAATTGCTTGAATTTTCCCGACATCATGTAAAATGTGTCTAAAATTGACCTCTTTATCAATTTTTGCAATGCACACTACTAGGGCACGGGGTAAGCATAAGTTATCTTTATTTTTTATTGTTATTATACCACGGCGTTGTTTGCATTCTTCAGCAAAATTGTAAAATTGTTTTTTCCTACCTTTACCATAAGGTAAACTGATATATGTTGCGGTCAAACAAAATTTGTCTGTACTTAAACCTGTAAAGTAAAAGTGAAAAAGTAAAAAATGTTCAGCATTTTCATTTAAAAGTACTCACCCTCGGAATTGCTTTGAAAAACCTTTGAAATCACATCCCAAATATGCTGAAACGTCAGTCCACCTGCTGTTTGAAAGTTTATCCATGCAGGGCCACGATGCTCGAAGCTTTCACCACAAAATGTCATTCCAATTTTGTCGCTTGGGCTAACTTCTTTTGTAATATATTTGACAATATCGTGGAGTGCCCCTTTAATCCAAGTAATTGGATCAATATAGCTTGGTACAGGTTTTATCGAAAATTTAGTTTCGCGTCTGCGCAAGTTAAACTTCTGCATATTTTTCCCCGTTTCGGAATCGATTAAAAATCGCTCTTCTTCCACTTCTTCCCCAGAAGTTATAAACCTTTTCATTAGAAGTTTTTTTGCCATGTTTTAATGTTGAATCACAAAACTAATACAATATAAATTTTCTAGCATGATAGGCTTTTATACTTAATTTGTCATCATATTGTTTTTGTATTACTTCAATACTCTAAATCGGAGAGTAAAGCAAATTTTCATCAAGATCTTTTAATTTATCTAAATTTTCATCGCCATAATTTACAAAATGTAAATAAATTATCACGAACAAAGCAAAATAAAAAATGATTTTTCAATTTGTTTTTGATGATGGAAAAAGAAGAATAAAGAATAAATAATAAGTTAAGCTAAGTTAAGATATAATAAGTTGATTAATGTACAAGATAAATTTTCATCGAGATTATTTTTTAATATACGTTTTTTCTCGTATGCATACAGAAAAGCATCAAGAATTGCATTTAATTTATCTATTGTAAACGTTATTATTTGACGTCTTTAAGTTTTCTTTGGGTGATTTTAGTTTTGTTGTATTTTGTTTTTTATTTGTTTAAACTTACAAATAAATAAAGCAAATCTACTTCAAGGTAGTATAATGAACTTGGATAGAAGATAAATGGAAAAATAAATAATTTAATTTATTGTTATTGTTGCGTTTTTTCTCATATGCATAATTTTTTAAATTTTTTATTAATTTTAAACAACAGAAAAGCATCAAGAATTGCATTTAATTTATCTGTTGAAAACGAAGAAGATTATGTGCTAGATGGGAAAAATTTTTATTATTTGCCGTCTTTAAGTTTTCTTTGGGCGATTTTAGTTTTGTTGTATTTTGTTTTTTATTTGTTTAAACTTACAAATAAATAAAGCAAATCTACTTCAAGGTAGTCTAATGAACTGGGATAGAATATAAATAGAAAAATAAATAATTTAATTTATTGTTAATTGATTATGAGTTTTTCTTTGTTGTCTTGTTGTGTTTTGTTATTTTATTTGTTTTTGTGAAACAATATATTTTTCCCCCCACTAACTTTTAAGCATCGTAAATTGGTATAAATATCAAGCAATTGTAATCAACAATTGTAGTCTAACATAGTTATTTGATAAACATGGAAAGTTCAACAGACAGCTTTTTAAACGAATACCTAGTAACTTCCGATTGTCAAGCGGCTCCACCTCTCAAAAGAAAGCGCTTACATCATCAAACACAGCAACAACAACAGATACTACAACAACAACAACAGCAACAACAACAACAGCAACAACAACAACAGCAACAACAGCAACAACATCAAATGACCAGAAAACAAATTTTTCTGGCAAAATGTTCAAGCGCAGCAAAGGAGAAATCAAAACCATTTATGAAGATAGCGGAATTGCAGGAAAACCACGCATACAAATTATGCACAATTCGAAAAATCGACACAAAATTTGGGAAAAAGTGGATTTTCGAAACCGGAGATGTATTATTATTCGCACCAAATAAATTCAATGAATTATTTAACGAGGAAGATTATACAGCATTAGTTATGGAGGAAAATTTCTACCTCATAAAAACCCCTCAAAACGGTTTAACACTCTTAGAAGGTGAAAATAAAAACATTAATTAAATTTTATTTAAGTTTTAATTTTAAGACAAAAAATAAAACAAGAAATTAAATTTTAGTTTTAGAGCAAAAAATGTAAAAAAGAAAAAATGAATAAAAACACGTGACAAATTGTTTTATTTGTCATTTGTACCATTATTTTATTGTTTTAATTTTAAATTTGAACTCACATACAGGGAAATAACTAACCTAGTTTATCTGACATGCTTCCTAGGCCTTTAGCAACAACAATAAACCACTAACCTACACTTTAAATCGAGAAATTACCAATACAGACAACCAGAACTAGGTCAAATACTAACCTAGTTTACCTGACGACCTTCCAAGGCCTTTAGCAACCGGCTTGGGACACACACAACAACAACAAACCACAATAAACCAATAACCTACATTCTAATTCCAATACAGGAAACTAAAACTAGGTCAAATATTAACCTAGTCTACTATATAAGGTCGTAGCCTTTCATGGCAATTATAAAAACAGGTTTTGGTTCCCCATGCTCAACTCCCGGGAGCTCTACTCGTATTTATATATAGATAAGGCGAATTATTTCCAAAGCACATACATACTTTAATTTTAATTCCCTTGGCAATCGAAAATTTAGTAAAAAAAAATTTGAATGAATGTATAGAAATATGTATGTGATATAATAATATAAATATAATAAAATAAATATAATAATATAATCAATATAATAATATAATGCGAATATGTGACATTTAAATTTACCATATTCCTAGCATTAAGTAGGACATACCTTTTCATTTCGATTGAATGATTTTCCGATGTAATGAATTATTCCTTATATCGAATATTTTCGATGTTATGATATTTCGATACTATGATTTTCTATTCGATTTTATGAATTTCGATCCTCTGATTTTTCGATGATATGATATTTCCAGTACTCGAAAAATTTCGGTGCAACAATCTATCGATGCATTGACTTTTCGACAGTATGAACTTTCTGTATTATAATTTTCGATGTTGTGGTGTTCGGTTGTTTGATTTTTCGATAGAATGAATTTTTATTTTCCGATTTATTGATATTTTTTCGATGATATGGCATGATCCTTAAACTATGTATGGGTATAAATCTAGTGAATTTCAACCAAATGAAATTTATTTAAATGAAATAGGAGCCAGATTAGGACAAATAGAGTATAACTTAATTCGAAGATCATATATGAATCTGATCGGGCTCTGATCCAACAATTACTACTTGGGATGAAGTAGGACTTCACCGCGCCGAATTAGGGCAAATTGGACGTCTCTTAGTAGTGAAATCAGGTATGATTTCTGATAGAATCCGGATGCAAATGCCCTATTAGGGCTTTCCTTATTACACCCTGATCTGACCTGGATCATAATGGGGGAACAAATTACTAGTCGGGTACCTTTCGGTTACTCAACTCTATTTAAAGAATAAAGTTGCTACAGCATTAATTGGTTCATACATACCATAATTAGCACTAATTTAATATTTGTAGTGTATAAAGATCGATCAATCACAAGACCTATTAACATTCCAATTAACAACTAAACAAGAAACGTTTATTTTCTTTAACGGTTAACAAAAATATTATTACCTTATAGTTTTATACTATTAAGTAACGTAAAACATTCATACTGACCTACTACAACATATATTCGTACACGTCATATGGTACGAAATATGAATACTATATACATTTATATTATTGCAAAACGTTTTATTAGAAATATTAATGTTTCTTAAACTTATTGCTACACGTTTTGTATATTTTCTTTGATTCTATAGTAATTTCATTTTTGCTTAATTTCTAGTAACCAGTAATTTTAATATGAACTATGATGATTCATGAAAGACTTAATTCATTGGTCATTACATTTTAAGTTATTAACTTTAAGTAGGTAATTAATAAACATTGATATGATTTGTTGTCGAAAACTAGGACAAAATAAGAACACAGACATAAAAACTTTGCATACAAAGTTGGAAATCTATAATAATAAAATAAAGTGTTTGTCTGTCTGCGTGCGATCTCCAGCGAAATCTGTAGCACACAGGAGTCTGAAATTTTGTCAGGAGAAGGCCATTAACAGGTACTAATGCACCTCGGAGCCGAAATTTTGAAATTTAATTTAGATTTTTTATAATTAATAATTTTAATTTTCCTAATGGTTAAATGTATGCCTAAATGTATATTATATTTTATACTTGAATTTTATTCAACTTTTACTTAGGTATCTTTGATCGATTCTTTTTTCCGCAAAACAGAATTACCATTCAAATGGAAAATTAAAGTATAATGTGACAAACAAATTCATTTAGATGAAAATTATATACATTTATATATTTATTATATACATACATGATACAATTGTATGTATCCAACACATTACGTTGCAACAAATATTTCTAATTTACAACAAACACGTTCTTGGTTTGGTGTATATAAATGTGTAATACATATTTTATTTGGTTTAAATATATGTGATACATGTTCAAAATATAGAAATTTGGAAAATTGAAAAATTCTTTTCCTCTTTTTAGAAACATTGATGCAGCAAGTTTTTGCAATGGAACATTTGTATTGAAGAAAAGGATTATGAACAATAATATCAAAGCTACAGGTTGAAAGTGTTTTACTTATTAAGAAAAATAGGCGTCCCCATTAATTTCAAAAACAAACAAACAATGTAGGTTTTTTGAAGAAATCGGTAAAATATATGCAAATATGTCAACAAATGAAGTAATTTGACTGGTTTTAGATTAGTATACTTTATAAGTCTGGATTTATAATTGATATTATTTTTATTATTATTTTATATTATACTACAAATTAGTCTTGTTATTATGTTTGTCCAAATTTTTTTTTAAAACTCTGGCAGAAATGTCGAAATAAGACGATGGCCATAAATCGACAAAACCAAGAAAACCTTCACTAAAAATGCTGTCATTCTTAGACTGGTTTTTCGATCAAAATCGTGTTTCGTGCCCTTCAAAGTTTTCTTTCAGTGATACGCTCCATTACTAATAAAAGCACACAGAGCAGAGCGCATGTAGAGCATTGGAAATAGTTGGTAAAATATATTTGAAAATCTAAATTGACTTTATTTAAGATCAGCAAATAATCTGGATAGATTGATAAATGAAATTAGTCAACATGAAATGGTACGATAAAACAGTAAATTTTAGTGCGGTGTGCCTATTTTGTATCGCAAGTATGACGGTTCCAGAGTAAGTCATTGATAACTGTAACACCCAATAAACGAATGTTTTGACGTTCACCTAATTTTTCGCGACACATATTAAGCCGATTAACGCGAAAAATTGCAAGTGTTTAATTTAAACTCTCCGAAACTCTTTACCAATCACTTTCAAATATTGACCTTCTTTTCAATTTTCAAACTATCTGGATTGATCAGCTAGAGTGCTAATGATCTCTGTTATTCATATTTCCCAAATGAAAAAATTAAAATAGGCTTCTTCTATTCTCATTACGACTCTTTGAAATTATTCTTACTAATTCAACAAAATCTACGCACACAAACTTTTTTATAGGCGTAGCAACGTACGCCGGGTCCTGCTAGTATTAAAAATAAGATTGTATCGTCATGTAACATTCAAGATACAGGTTAAGTTAAAAATGTAAAACTTTATCCAGCAAAAGGTGTTCAAAAGGCTATCGTCTGAAGATCATGGTATATGACATTTGTCAAATGTACTTCCACTGTCATCCTAAAAAAATATTGATCCAACATACAGCGCTATATAGCATCAAGATAAATTATTTGAAGTACACATTCATCAAGAGTAAAAACATTATTATATTCATCATCCTTACACAGCTTTTTGATTGAAACATGCCCAACATATTTTCAAGAATTATTGATATCGCTGAAATCGACTCTATTTGACTTTCTATTGTGACTTATTCTGTGTATTTTGTTAATGTTAAGATATAGGCGCAAATAGTTTTATTGGTAATATTTTCTTGAAGAAAATTGCAATCTTCAACTCTGTACCTCGGAGGTAAACTGCACTATGTCATTCTAGTCAACTTTTCAGTCAACAAAAAATTGCAAGTTTGATTAGTTAGATCCAGATAAATGTTGTGACAATAATTGAGTCCAACTTCATTTCTGGTCGAAACATAATTAACATATACGTAATTATGGAGCACAAAGAGTGTCCAACAACAATAAACCTGCTCTGCTGAAAAGTTGACTAAAATGACATAGTGCAGTATACCTCCGAGATACTGAACTGAATTACTAAATAAAAATCTTTATATGAAATCATTATTTTGATAATTATCTAAGTATACGAAATAAATAACTGTTTATTAGAGTTTTTCGATTTTTTTACATTTTGCTTTTGTTAGTGATAATATTCCATTAGTGATAATATTCCATTTAAATTTAAATTAACGTAACTATAACGTTATAACATAATAAAATGAAACAATTTAATGTGTTACATAACGAAATAAAGTACCGAAAAAATAAACATAACGTTATAAAAACGAAACGCATAACGTTACGATTTTTTTTTTCGTTTTGCAACAATGAATTTATGTTTAATCCACCGCAGTTCATAAGTTTTACAATTTTTTACGTTACTGTGTTATAATAAATATATTACCAAAATCCTGAGTAAAATTACATAGAAATTTATTTTTCATCTTGGAGTTTGCCGAGCGCATTTAAAGAAGATGGACGTGGATAAAACTCTCCGTCGTGATAAATATATATATATTTTTTTTACTTTAATAATTTACCATATTTAAAGTGTCTTATTACTCAATAAAAGTTATCTAAAATGTGTTTCAAACCAAGTACTTCAATAATATATAATATATGATATATAATAATATATAATAATGGTGGTATTTTAAAAATAATTTAATTTTTCTAATTAAAAGATTGAAAAAATCAGGAAAATAATTTTTTTTCTCTTGAAATTCTCGTAATTTATGGTTTTCAATTCGATACAACATTGTTGTGTCGTTGTTTATTTTTATTACTTTTTTTTCATTTAAAATTAAAATGAAATTAAACCGTAGTGATTTTAGTCGATGAAAATTATTAACATTTTTAAAAAAGTTATAGAATTTATCTGATTTTTGTAGTGTTAAATTAAGAAACGATCTAATCAACAAGTCGTGGTATATAAGCCGTGTTCGATTTGACTGAAACAACTGAAGCAACTGAAAAATTAAATGCAATTGTTGTTGTTTTTTCAGTTGTTTCAGTCAAATCGAACGCACCTATAGTTGGGTATAATTATGTAAGAGGACACTCTTACATTAAAAAAAACAAATGTCAATTTTGTTGTAGTATTTCGAGAATATACATAAACATTTCTAATTGGAATTTCGTGTTTCTTGTTTTGATTAAAAAAAAAAAATTTGTTTGTTGATTTAGAGAAAATAAAAAAATTTATCAAAATGCCATTACCAGGAATAAATGAATGTAAATAAAATGGAGTATTTTAGTTTAAAATTCATAATATAATTAATGAAAATGCAGATTTATTAGAAATAAAGATACAAATTTCGTCAACTTGAAAGGTGTCATGGCGTGTGAAATATTATTCTTAAAAAAACATTGATAACATTTTTGTTTCTTAAAAAAACTGATGGTTTGATATCTTAGGTTCGCTATTCGAAATAATTGAATTTTCATATATATATATATATATATATATATATATATATATATATATATATATATATATATATATATATATATATATATATATATATATATATATATATATATATATATATATATATATATATATATATATATATATATATATATATATATATATATATATATATATATATATATATATATATATATATATATATATATATATATATATATATATATATATATATATATATATATATATATATATATATATATATATATATATATATATATATATATATATATATATATATATATATATATATATATATATATATATATATATATATATATATATATATATATATATATATATATATATATATATATATATATATATATATATATATATATATATATATATATATATATATATATATATATATATATATATATATATATATATATATATATATATATATATATATATATATATATATATATATATATATATATATATATATATATATATATATATATATATATATATATATATATATATATATATATATATATATATATATATATATATATATATATATATATATATATATATATATATATATATATATATATATATATATATATATATATATATATATATATATATATATATATATATATATATATATATATATATATATATATATATATATATATATATATATATATATATATATATATATATATATATATATATATATATATATATATATATATATATATATATATATAT
>CAVNZG010000698.1:0-40659 GCA_963693315.1 Diogma glabrata
GCCAAATCCACCGGAACATTCGTAAATAATGAAACAACATCGAAAGAAATTAATTGTCTATCTGATGGTAGAACTATTGTCTCAATTTTTTGTTTAAAAATAAATGAATTTTTAATATTTATTGAACTATTTTTTGTCAAATTATTTAGAAAATTAGTTATAAATTTTGAAAGATTATGACATGGAGAATTTATATTACATACCACAGGTCTAAGTGGATTATTTTCTTTATGAATTTTAACAAGTCCGTATATTTTAGGTGAAACAGCAATTTCATTGATTAAAAATAATTTAACTTTTTTATCAATTAAGTTTTTATCAAACAGTTCCTTTGCAATTTTTGTATTTTTACTTATTAATTGTTTTGTTGGATCATTATCAATAGTATTATAAGTTAAATCATCATTAAGAAGATTATGCATTTTATTTTCATAATCATCTTTATACATAACAACAGTTCCGTTACCTTTATCTGCATGTAATATATAAATATTCGAATTATTTTTAATAAATTTAGTTGTATTTTTGAGAGCTGCATTGATTTCAAGTTTATATTTAGGAATATTAATTGATTTATTTAAATAACCGTTAATTGTACAATTTATTTCTCCTCTTAATCTTTGTTTTTCTTCATCCTTTAATTTATTATTATTAATAAAAACTTCAACATCCACCAAGATGTGGGTAATTTTTGAAAGTAAAAATAATTGTTTTATTTTAAAAAACTTACAATTCGACTATAAAAACTTCAGCTTAAACAAATAAATTAATATATATATATATGTATATATATATATATATATATATATATATATATATATATATATATATATATATATATATATATATATATATATATATATATATATATATATATATATAATATATATATATATATATATATATATATATATATATATATATATATATATATATATATATATATATATATATATATAAATATATATATATATATATATATATATATATATATATATATATATATATATATATATATATATATATATATATATATATATATATATATTTATATATATATATATATATATATATATATATATATATATATATATATATATATATATATATATATATATATATATATATATATATATATATATATATATATATATATATATATATATATATATATATATATATATATATATATATATATATATATATATATATATATATATATATATATATATATATATATAAATATATATATATATATATTTTTTTTATTGATTAGTTAGACATGTTTAGCACACTAAATGTGAAATATTCATTATTTAGACTCTTTAAATATCCGAAGATACCATGTCAACTATAAAGGAAGGAGATGAGGAAAATGGATGGAATGAGGATATAGGGATAACTATACTAATTGTTTTAAACGATTATGGACATTTTCTTTAAATGCCTGAGGGGAAAATTCATCGGGAAATACAGAGGGAGGCATTGAGTTCCACAACTTGGCCACTCTATTAAAATAGTCGTTCTGGAAGGACACAGTTCTACAACGAGGTATTTGTACAACAAATACTGCGATTATACTGCGCACACGATGGAAGGATATTTTGAATTTCCTTAGAGGAGAATTCGCTAAAGTTATATTTATACTAGATTGATAATTCAGCCACATTTCTTCTGTGCTGGAGTGAATCAAGCTGGTCCGTTAGTTCGGTATTACCAATCAACCGTATTGCTTTTCTCTGTACAGAGTTTAGACATTTTATTGTTGACTGACAAGCACCTCCCCAAACATGACAGCAGTACTCCATACATGGACGAATAAAGGACTTGAAGATTAGCAAAATTTTATTTATTTGGTATTTTGTATTAAATTTCTAGATATTACGATGTGTGAATTCATAGGATGAGAGAATATTTCGTTAACATCTAAGTCAACATTCTAATCAACATCCTAAGTCACGAGTGTAAAGTCATTATTGATTGCTGCCAATCAATGCGAAACTTAATATCTGACGTAAAGTCAATATGTTGTTATATTTTTGGTTAGGAAATATAGACAACATTAGGGAATTTTTAATTTCAGATTGGTTTTTGAGAACAATTAAGCTTAAGTACATATTGGAAATCACTTGAATTTTGCAATTCGAAATAACTTTTCATTTCCTCTTAAATTCCTTTAGAAAAAATTTTGTTGTGTTTCGTGTCAGAATTTGAACTACATTCATCAGAGACACATTGTTCAAATTCCGTGTGTCTTACACAACTTAGCCAAAGCGGCGATGACGAAACATATTTTAATTTTGATGTTCAGATAATTTCTAAATTGAAACTTCATCATTTTTCATATTTACTTAAGTTGAATTTTTCATCTATGATTACATATTGAAAATTGTATTTATTTGGTATTTTTTGTATTAAATTTCTAGATATTACGATGTGTGAATTCATAGGATGAGAGAATATTTCGTTAACATCTAAGTCAACATTCTAATCAACATCCTAAGTCACGAGTGTAAAGTCATTATTGATTGCTGCCAATCAATGCGAAACTTAATATCTGACGTAAAGTCAATATGTTGTTATATTTTTGGTTAGGAAATATAGACAACATTAGGGAATTTTTAATTTCAGATTGGTTTTTGAGAACAATTAAGCTTAAGTACATATTGGAAATCACTTGAATTTTGCAATTCGAAATAACTTTTCATTTCCTCTTAAATTCCTTTAGAAAAAATTTTGTTGTGTTTCGTGTCAGAATTTGAACTACATTCATCAGAGACACATTGTTCAAATTCCGTGTGTCTTACACAACTTAGCCAAAGCGGCGATGACGAAACATATTTTAATTTTGATGTTCAGATAATTTCTAAATTGAAACTTCATCATTTTTCATATTTACTTAAGTTGAATTTTTCATCTATGATTACATATTGAAAATTGTATTTATTTGGTATTTTTTGTATTAAATTTCTAGATATTACGATGTGTGAATTCATAGGATGAGAGAATATTTCGTTAACATCTAAGTCAACATTCTAATCAACATCCTAAGTCACGAGTGTAAAGTCATTATTGATTGCTGCCAATCAATGCGAAACTTAATATCTGACGTAAAGTCAATATGTTGTTATATTTTTGGTTAGGAAATATAGACAACATTAGGGAATTTTTAATTTCAGATTGGTTTTTGAGAACAATTAAGCTTAAGTACATATTGGAAATCACTTGAATTTTGCAATTCGAAATAACTTTTCATTTCCTCTTAAATTCCTTTAGAAAAAATTTTGTTGTGTTTCGTGTCAGAATTTGAACTACATTCATCAGAGACACATTGTTCAAATTCCGTGTGTCTTACACAACTTAGCCAAAGCGGCGATGACGAAACATATTTTAATTTTGATGTTCAGATAATTTCTAAATTGAAACTTCATCATTTTTCATATTTACTTAAGTTGAATTTTTCATCTATGATTACATATTGAAAATTGTATTTATTTGGTATTTTTTGTATTAAATTTCTAGATATTACGATGTGTGAATTCATAGGATGAGAGAATATTTCGTTAACATCTAAGTCAACATTCTAATCAACATCCTAAGTCACGAGTGTAAAGTCATTATTGATTGCTGCCAATCAATGCGAAACTTAATATCTGACGTAAAGTCAATATGTTGTTATATTTTTGGTTAGGAAATATAGACAACATTAGGGAATTTTTAATTTCAGATTGATTTTTGAGAACAATTAAGCTTAAGTACATATTGGAAATCACTTGAATTTGAACATCTGAACATCAAAATTAAAATATGTTTCGTCATCGCCGCTTTGGCTAAGTTGTGTAAGACACACGGAATTTGAACAATGTGTCTCTGATGAATGTAGTTCAAATTCTGACACGAAACACAACAAAATTTTTTCTAAAGGAATTTAAGAGGAAATGAAAAGTTATTTCGAATTGCAAAATTCAAGTGATTTCCAATATGTACTTAAGCTTAATTGTTCTCAAAAACCAATCTGAAATTAAAAATTCCTTAATGTTGTCTATATTTCCTAACCAAAAATATAACAACATATTGACTTTACGTCAGATATTAAGTTTCGCATTGATAGGCAGCAATCAATAATGACTTTACACTCGTGACTTAGGATGTTGATTAGAATGTTGACTTAGATGTTAACGAAATATTCTCTCATCCTATGAATTCACACATCGTAATATCTAGAAATTTAATACAAAAAATACCAAATAAATACAATTTTCAATATGTAATCATAGATGAAAAATTCAACTTAAGTAAATATGAAAAATGATGAAGTTTCAATTTAGAAATTATCTGAACATCAAAATTAAAATATGTTTCGTCATCGCCGCTTTGGCTAAGTTGTGTAAGACACACGGAATTTGAACAATGTGTCTCTGATGAATGTAGTTCAAATTCTGACACGAAACACAACAAAATTTTTTCTAAAGGAATTTAAGAGGAAATGAAAAGTTATTTCGAATTGCAAAATTCAAGTGATTTCCAATATGTACTTAAGCTTAATTGTTCTCAAAAACCAATCTGAAATTAAAAATTCCCTAATGTTGTCTATATTTCCTAACCAAAAATATAACAACATATTGACTTTACGTCAGATATTAAGTTTCGCATTGATTGGCAGCAATCAATAATGACTTTACACTCGTGACTTAGGATGTTGATTAGAATGTTGACTTAGATGTTAACGAAATATTCTCTCATCCTATGAATTCACACATCGTAATATCTAGAAATTTAATACAAAAAATACCAAATAAATACAATTTTCAATTTGTAATCATAGATGAAAAATTCAACTTAAGTAAATATGAAAAATGATGAAGTTTCAATTTAGAAATTATCTGAACATCAAAATTAAAATATGTTTCGTCATCGCCGCTTTGGCTAAGTTGTGTAAGACACACGAAATTTGAACAATGTGTCTCTGATGAATGTAGTTCAAATTCTGACACGAAACACAACAAAATTTTTTCTAAAGGAATTTAAGAGGAAATGAAAAGTTATTTCGAATTGCAAAATTCAAGTGATTTCCAATATGTACTTAAGCTTAATTGTTCTCAAAAACCAATCTGAAATTAAAAATTCCCTAATGTTGTCTATATTTCCTAACCAAAAATATAACAACATATTGACTTTACGTCAGATATTAAGTTTCGCATTGATTGGCAGCAATCAATAATGACTTTACACTCGTGACTTAGGATGTTGATTAGAATGTTGACTTAGATGTTAACGAAATATTCTCTCATCCTATGAATTCACACATCGTAATATCTAGAAATTTAATACAAAAAATACCAAATAAATACAATTTTCAATATGTAATCATAGATGAAAAATTCAACTTAAGTAAATATGAAAAATGATGAAGTTTCAATTTAGAAATTATCTGAACATCAAAATTAAAATATGTTTCGTCATCGCCGCTTTGGCTAAGTTGTGTAAGACACACGGAATTTGAACAATGTGTCTCTGATGAATGTAGTTCAAATTCTGACACGAAACACAACAAAATTTTTTCTAAAGGAATTTAAGAGGAAATGAAAAGTTATTTCGAATTGCAAAATTCAAGTGATTTCCAATATGTACTTAAGCTTAATTGTTCTCAAAAACCAATCTGAAATTAAAAATTCCCTAATGTTGTCTATATTTCCTAACCAAAAATATAACAACATATTGACTTTACGTCAGATATTAAGTTTCGCATTGATTGGCAGCAATCAATAATGACTTTACACTCGTGACTTAGGATGTTGATTAGAATGTTGACTTAGATGTTAACGAAATATTCTCTCATCCTATGAATTCACACATCGTAATATCTAGAAATTTAATACAAAAAATACCAAATAAATACAATTTTCAATATGTAATCATAGATGAAAAATTCAACTTAAGTAAATATGAAAAATGATGAAGTTTCAATTTAGAAATTATCTGAACATCAAAATTAAAATATGTTTCGTCATCGCCGCTTTGGCTAAGTTGTGTAAGACACACGGAATTCGAACAATGTGTCTCTGATGAATGTAGTTCAAATTCTGACACGAAACACAACAAAATTTTTTCTAAAGGAATTTAAGAGGAAATGAAAAGTTATTTCGAATTGCAAAATTCAAGTGATTTCCAATATGTACTTAAGCTTAATTGTTCTCAAAAACCAATCTGAAATTAAAAATTCCCTAATGTTGTCTATATTTCCTAACCAAAAATATAACAACATATTGACTTTACGTCAGATATTAAGTTTCGCATTGATTGGCAGCAATCAATAATGACTTTACACTCGTGACTTAGGATGTTGATTAGAATGTTGACTTAGATGTTAACGAAATATTCTCTCATCCTATGAATTCACACATCGTAATATCTAGAAATTTAATACAAAAAATACCAAATAAATACAATTTTCAATATGTAATCATAGATGAAAAATTCAACTTAAGTAAATATGAAAAATGATGAAGTTTCAATTTAGAAATTATCTGAACATCAAAATTAAAATATGTTTCGTCATCGCCGCTTTGGCTAAGTTGTGTAAGACACACGGAATTTGAACAATGTGTCTCTGATGAATGTAGTTCAAATTCTGACACGAAACACAACAAAATTTTTTCTAAAGGAATTTAAGAGGAAATGAAAAGTTATTTCGAATTGCAAAATTCAAGTGATTTCCAATATGTACTTAAGCTTAATTGTTCTCAAAAACCAATTAGCAAAATTTGCTCGGGATTGAAATACTTTTTACATCGACTCAAGAATCCTAATTTTTGCATTGCAGATTTAGCGAGGTTGAACACATGTTTATTCCATTTCAGGTTATTTTGAATATCCACTCCAAGAAGTCTAACTGATTCAACCTCACGTAATTCCTCGTGGTTTATTTTAATAGGAAAATTTTTATGTCGCTCTATTCGAGAAAGACGGCATAGTTTGGTTTTGGTTGGATTAAATGAAACAAGATTACGATCTCCCCATTCCATTATACGCTCCAGATCTTTGTTGATAGAATCAATTAGCAGCTCTCTATCAGTGGTAACTGCAGTATGAGATCGAAATTTAGGGGATGCATGTGATGCATGCAATGTGCTGTCATCAGCAAAACTATGGATTGGGTGCACTGTGGAAATAAGTAAGTTATTAATGTATAGAAGAAACAAGGTTGGTGAGAGTGCAGAACCTTGGGGAACCCCAGCATTGGTTGTGAAAATATTGGATGTGATACCATCTAAATTAACATGAAATTGGCGACCTGTAAGAAAACTATAAATCCATGAGACAGTAAGATGGTCTATGCCATAAGATTTTAATTTAGCTATGAGATTTTTATGCCACACTTTATCAAATGCTTTAGAAATGTCAAGTGAAATACTGAATGTTTCACCATGGTTTTCCAGCGATTTGTTCCAGAGATGGGAGACGTAGGCTAACAGATCACCTGTTGCATGACTTCTACGAAAACCATACTGTTTATCATCAATAATTTGCGACACTTCCAAATAATCTATTAAATTGTAGTTAACATATTTTTCAAATATTTTAGTTAAAACTGACAGAATTGCAATTGGTCTATAATTGTTAGGATCTATCTTACTGCCTTTCTTTGGTATGGGTTGAACGCTGGCCAGCTTCCAAGAGTCTGGAAATATTCCGGTTTTATAAGATAAATAGAAAATTTTTGTTAAAATTGGAGCTTTTAAGAATGAGGGGTGGAATACCGTCGGGGCCAGCAGATTTGTTGATATTGATAGAAAGAAGCATTTTCCGTACAATATTGCAAGGAAAAATAATTGGTTTCATTTTCGTTACAACTGGGGAAATGAGTGTAGGAGAATGGGGAGGTTCAGCTATGTTTGAGTTTTCTGCGAATATACGACCCAAAAGATCCACCTTCTCTTTCGAGTCGCTCACGGGAATGTCATTCAGAACTAAGGTTGGAATAGAGGATCGAGCAAAATTGCTCTGGACTGATTTAACTGCCTGAAAGAAACTACGTGAGCCAGATGGGTGCTCGGCGAATTTCTTTGCTTTCTTCTGGATAAACGCTTCTTTGTCCAAGTCTATTTTGTATTTACTAATATTTCTGGCTTTCTTATAGGCGCTATGGGTTTCAGGTGTTTTATTAGCGTTATATGTCTTAAATGCTTTGCGTTTATTCCTCACCGCTTCATCAACATCCCGCGTGAACCAAGGCTCAGTTTTAGGAGTGATTAATCGATTTGGAATAAACCGCCGCATTCCGTCTTTTATGATTTCGGACATTCTTATTGCCGATGTGCTAGGATCTTGATCAACACAACAAATAGTTTTCCAAGGTGTTTCATCATAAAAGTTTCTCAGTCCCTCCCAGTTGGCGCGTTTATAGTTCCAAACGCGACGAGGATTTGCTTTAATTTGTGTCGGTGATGTAAATTGCACTATTGCTGATATTAGTAGATGGTCCGATGTTCCGAGGGGTTGTTCAACTTTTGTCTTCGTAGTATCTGGTTCGTTTGTCAAAAACAGATCCAGCAAATTATTGTTATGATGTAAATTGTCTGAGATTCTAGTGGGACACTCTATCATTTGCGTCAAACCGTGATAATCTGCGAGTATCAGCTCGGCTTGTCTTCCTACGTCGTCAGTGCGCGATGAATACTTAAGCCATTCTTTATTATGAATATTAAAGTCTCCAAGAATAGCCAGTCTTGCTTTGGGGTAGTCCGTGGTAATCTTGTCTAGATTAGCCGATATTTGATCGATAAAGGGACATCCTGGGGGAGAATTTGGGGATCTGTATAATCCTATTATAAACATAGCTTCATCAACCCCTGAAATCTTCAGTGCTATAGAATTGTGGTGCTTAGAGTTTAACTCGTAGGCCTTAATTCTCATACATGAAAGTGAATCTCGAACATATACACAGACACCATGCTTGTTATAAAAGGAATATTCCAATTCGTAGCTAGGTATCCGGTATTTATCGAGATCCAACTTCGATGCTTTGCCACTAACAATTGTTTCGGTAAGAAACAATATGTCAGGTTTATTTTTTTCAATGTAGTGATGAACCTCGTTTAGATTCGAATTGAGTCCTCTTATGTTGGTGAAGTCAATGCTAAGCTGTTGGTTCACTCTGCGGCCATTTGGTTGAGACAAAGACTTGCCCTTTGACATTGCAGGCAAAGCTACTGAAATTCGACCAGGCCTAAATTTCAACACTAAACAGTACAAAAGAAACTGGGTATCTCTGTCACAAAAACTCGATAGCAGATTTCATGCAACAGTAGCACGATAAGAGAAAAGCAAAGAAAATGGGGACACAAAAGACACTAACAAAATTGAAGAGTACAAATAAAGGGTTAAATTCGAAATTCCTAACTTTTGTCAAAAAAAGACATTTCATAATCAACTAACTGATATTGTCCAACTCCTAAAATAAGTCCGAGGTGGGAGGAGCTAGATCATGTAAAAAACTTCACAAAAAATATCTCAATCAATCCAAAAAAATCACTAACAACTAAAACGAAATTTTTTGCTTTCTGTTACCAAGGCAAATTTACGCTTTAAAATAATAAATAAATTACAATCAAAGCAATAAAGGTAAAATTTTACCTGCCTCCCCCTTAATAACATTTAACACAAAATACCAAATAATTTTTTAATAATAATAATAATATATATATATATTTAATAATAATAATAATAATAATATATATATATATTTATATATATATATATATATATATATATATATATATATATATATATATATATATATATATATATATATATATATATATATATATATATATATATATATATATATATATATATATATATATATTTATATATATATATATATATATATATATATATATATATATATATATATATATATATATATATATATATTATATATATATATATATATATATATATATATATATATATATATATATATATATATATATATATATATATATATATATATATATATATATATATATATATATATATATATATATATATATATATATATATATATATATATATTTGAGCAATTCCGTTAGTTAGACCTTGCTGTACGCATTTCTATCAAAACTAAAACTCTTCAAAATTTAACTGAACGTAGTATTATGTGCCCAGAACAATCCCTCTTAAGGATTTTCTTGGCCCAAACTTATGTCATCATTATCTAAAAGTAGAAGTTTCAACAAAAATAAAGATTACTGATATTTTTGAAAAAACTGTGAAGGATTTTCGTGTGAAAATGAGGTCATTTTTTTGGTTTAAAATTAAAATTTAACTTAAAAATAAATATTATGGTTCCAGAAAATTACAGCGTATTAGGGACATAATAATGTAAGTTTTCACCAAATTCTGTGAAAGAAAAAAATTTTTTGTGGAAGATAAAATTTAAAAACGAAAAAACTCTTTTTTTTACTACTAGCCTGAGAAATAGCCATTATTTATTCAATTGCTCCAATGAGAAGTAATTTTTCTCACCCTAAGTCAATAATAATAATAAAAAAATACCTAGGTTAATAATGAAAAATTTTGTTTATTTTTAATGAATAAAAACAAAGAAACAAAAACATATTAAATTGAAAATTCAACACTGATAAGAGTGGTATAATGAAAATTAAAAAAAATTATTTGAAACTATAGTTTATTGTACAGTTGTGGCAAATCATGTGTATGCCTGCATTTTCTGTATTAATAGAACTAACGTTTGTACCTCTAACTAACTTTCAAAAGCAGTATAGAGTTGTAATTCCAACGATAGAGGACCGGTCCTCAGCTAATTTGCTATTGGACAGTGAGGCCAACACGTTGGACATCTACACAGATGGATCTCCCACTGAAAATGGTGCAGAAGCTGCGGTTTACTTCAGTAATAAAGATATAGGCCTGCAATTTCCACTTGGCGAATACTGCACAGTCTTTCAGGCTGAGATATTCGCCATAAATGCTGCATCAAAGCGAGCGACGGAGCTTAAGTGCTCTGGCAAGATCATTAATACTTTTACTGATAGCCAGGCTGCTCTAAAAGCTCTGGGAAGTTATACCATTAAGTCAAAAATAGTGCAAGAATATTCTAGGTCCTTGAATTATCTCGGGCTCAAGAACAGCATATCACGGATATGGACACCAGGGCATAGTGGGAATCACGGGAACGAAAAAGCTAATGATTTAGCAAAGAGCTCTGCAGGGAGGCTCATAGGTCCTGAACCAGCAATTGGAATATCGAAAGGTAGGATAAGATCGCTAGTCGAACAAGTTCTCTTTCGGTCCAGTGACTCTCAATGGAGCAGCACAGAAGGCTGCAAGGTCTCCAAGATGTTCACTCCAGAGTTGAACCAGCAAACCACCAAATTCCTGTTAAATCTGACCCGGTCAGACTGCAGGCTAATGGTGGGACTACTAACAGGTCACCATCATGTGAACAAATATATGGTGCGGCTTCGAGTAGAAAATGATCCAACATGCCACTTTTGTCTTGAAGAGGATGAAACAGTCCCTCACGTTGTGGGAGAATGTTTGGCTCTCTCAGGGCTCCGAGGCGTCATGTTAGGATCAAACTATCTAAGGATAGAAGATTTCTGCACAAAAGACCATTCAAGGCTGTTGGTTTTTTTCACAAAGGTCTTCAGCTCTTGAATATGAGAATGGCATAAAGGACTTAACAGTCTACATGTCAGGCTATGACTACATGGTCGGCTCGCAAAAAAAAAAAAACGTTTGTAGGTAATGATATATTAACGTCTGCATTACGAATATTATTCTGATATTTTGATTCTGAACATTCGTCCACAAAATCATTAGTAGCTTGGCAGTTTTCAATGACAGCATCTTGAGGTATAACGGAAGTTGAAGGTAAACTTTCGTTTTCTTTCGATGATGTAGGTTTTGGAACTAATTTCGCGATTCTCGTCTTGTCAGCTATTGATTCCTCAATATACAGAGGCGTTTGCATACGATAGATATACTGTCACTTTAAACTATTTTGTAAGCACAATGTGTGTAATTTTGTTAGTAGCTATTTCAGTGGTCAGTAAGTGGTTGGCGGTTGTCATTTGTTGTTATTTGAATTTAATGGTTATATCAAATGAATGACATAATTAAAATACTTCTTTTGAAAATTTCTATTTTTCACTAATACTATAATTAAATAATAATATAAAAACTAATATATTCTTTAAAATTGTTTATTTTCATAAATTATGTGATGACTAAATTTTATTTAAAAGAGAAAATCTTAAAGATAATTGTAAAAGTTTTATGTTAAAAGTAATATCATTAAATTAAAAAAAAATATTGAATAATTTAGCCTACCCATGATTCTGGTGGATACCGTGGATAAGGAGGTATTTCTTTTGTTGCTACATTACTTGGAATCTCGTTTTTCCTTAGTTTCAAACGTTGACGACGTGCAGCGGCGCGCTTTGAATTTAGCATCAAAGCCGCCTGCATTTTGATATTGTTTTTATAGCCTTTCTAATTTATTTATTACTGTTTTGCTTATTTGATATTTTTTTATTTCACCTTAATATTTTAAAATATTTTCAATTTTATCGAATATCATATTATTACTTATTTATTATTATTATTTTTAAATTTTATCACATTTTCTGTTTGAATTTTATTTATTTAAGTTATTTAAATGAGGAGGTTTAAATTAAAGAAAGCAGTTTAAATTATATTTTAAGAAAAAATATTATAGACGAAGTTTACTAAAACATTTAATAAATTTGGTAAAACGCTAACTAAACAGTTTATCATAATATTTTTTATGTTTTCTATTCATAATTATTAAATTGTTTTTTTTGTACGTAGTTGTAAGTTTAATTTAGTTTGAATAATGTTTGTTTGTTTTATATTTATTGGGAGCCATATTCTACCCATTTTATAGGTTTGATTGTATCTGTGTTTGTAGAAAGATTTTTTCTTTAAGAAAAAAATTAAAATTATATAAAAAATAAATGTTCAAGTAATTCCAAGTGTAGTAGATTGCTTTATAAAACACAAAACGAATTTGTATGTTATGTTTAATAGTGAAATTAATAATGGTTTCCATTTTTTTATGGTTATAATGTATTAAAATACAAACATTTTAAGCGGAAAACGTTGACTATTATTCTAAACAATTTCAAAATGATAAGTTTTAATTGGATTTTGAGGAGTTAGAGGAATAAATTTAGAAATAAATATTTTTACAACTTCTCATGAAGCGATTAGTTTCAAGTTGCATAAACAAGGTTACTTTTGAAAAGACATTTTACATAGTTTTAGATTCAAAAATTTAATATCATTATTCATTATATACAAATTAATTTCAATCTTTGGCTTCAAAAAACTTCAAAATGTTACTAAAATATTATAACACGAAATGTATGATGTATCCACCCAGCAAACATAAAAACAGTGAAAAATCACATTTTTAATGTACCCCAAAAGGTAATAAAATCTTTTACTTCGGTCTGAAAGACCTAAGTATTACATTCATGAGCTCAAAGTGAAACTCTTACCCCCACTGATTCTAGAAAAGCAAAAAAAATGTATGTCTGTCTGTCGGCCGGCCGGCCGGCCGTCCGTCATTACCTACGCTGCAGGGAAAACCGCTGGAGGGATTTCAAAAGTTTTTTTTCTAAAAATAGGTATACTCAAGGGACAGGTCCGAAAGGACCTTTTGGAAAAAAATAAAATTAAATGTTTGTTTGAAATGAAATTTTATTATTATTATTGAGTATTATGGCATTATAAGTTTGTCGAAAAAATGTTGTCAAGTGTGTCAAAAGAAAGATTTTTATTTATTTTTTACCCAATTTTTTGGAAAAAAATAAAATTGTTTGTTTGAAATGAAATTTTATTATTATTATTGAGAATTATGGCATTATAAGTTTGTCAAAATAATGTTGTCAAGTGTGTCAAAAGAAAAATTTCTATTTATTTTTTTACCCAATTTTTTGGAAAAAAATAAAATTGTTTGTTTGAAATGAAATTTTATTATTATTATTGAGAATTATGGCATTATAAGTTTGTCAAAAAATGTTGTCAAGTGTGTCAAAAGAAAGGTTTTTATTTATTTTTTACCCAATTTTTTTAGAAAAAAATAAAATTAATAGTTTGTATGACATGATATTTTATTATTATTATAGAGAATTATGGCATTATAAGTATGTCGAAAAATAATGTCAAGTGTTTCAAGAAATGATTTCATTTATTTTTTTAGCCAATTTTTTGGAAAACAAAAATGTAGCTGTTTTTATGACGTAAATGTAATTTAAAATGAAATTGGACATGGAAATTTTAGAATTTGTTATAGTTTTCGAAATATTTTTGGAATTTTGAAAAAGTTTGTATTTTTGATTTTGTAATAATTTTTGCAATATTTTTAGAATTTCGAAAAAAGTTTTAATATTCGATTTTGTAAGAATTTTTGGAATATTTTTAGAATTTTGAAAAATTTAAAATTTTTGATTTTATTATAATTTTTGGAATTTTGAAAAAAGTTTGAATTTTTGATTTTGTAATAATTTTTGCAATATTTTTAGCATTTTGGAAAAAGCTTGAATTTTTAAGAAATTTTTGAATATTATCGGAATTTAGAAAAAGTTTAAATATTTGATTTTATTCTAATTTTCGGAATATTTTTGGAATTTTGAAAAAGTTTGATTTTATTTAATTTAACAATGTTTTTGGAATTTTGATTATAATTTTCCGGCAACGTATTGATGTTTAAACAGAGATAAAAAATACTTGTACTTTAACAAAGAGTTATGTTTGATATACATCGCTGTCCAAAACTAAAAACCAGCCCCTCCATATTTTCATATTGATTTTAACCTTTTATCAACGTTTTACAGAATCTGGTATACGATCAGCAGCCAATGATTAATTTCGTGTCTGCAAGATGATCAGCAGGCATTTATATGTGTATATAAATATAGAGAGAATGTTACTTTAAAATTGTATGAATAGAGACATACAAAATCGTAATCACACATCTGCCACATTCAATTTCTCTTTTCTTCATTTTGATTTGTTTTTAATTACTACCACAAGCTGTTTTTATTAAATTATAAATTGAAAACAATTCTAAATGTTAATGCTAAAAATTAAAAGTTTTCTTGATAGTTATGCTAATTTTTTATAAAATGAATGAAAATATTTACGAGAGCAATTTAAATTTTTTGTGTTAATTCCACTGATTACATATTTTACTTAAATATTTTATAATGGACAAGCGATATTTTCTTACGACACGAGCAAATATTTCAGTTATGATAATATTTTCAAAGCATATTATGAAAATTTGCTGTTAAACTTTTTTTATTATGGAAAAATTTATTTTTCATTAATAAATATCAAAAATTATATGTTGGTTTAAATGAAATCCAAAACGTCATTTTTTTCATTTCTTTTTATACAGTCGCAGGGAGAGAGAAACAATTAGTTTTTTGTGGTAGGGTTTTTTTCTTATAGATTTAAAAAAGACTCGGAATAATTGAAAAATTTTGACTCAAATGAAAAATTTACGCACGTCTATGGGAAGACATAACTGAGACAAAGAGAGGAAAACGAACAAACAAAAAAATCGATTTGACATATATGGAGTTACGCTAAATATTAGTTGTGGTTGATCAGCAGTCAACATAACGTTGGTCTCACTAAAGTTAAACATGAACACTGAAGATTTATTTTTTCAAGTTAATTTATTACTGAACTTTTTATGTTCAAAATATTTCAAAATAAAATAATAATAATTATAATGATATTTTAATTAATTTACACATGGAAATAAAATCAATTTAATTGAATGTAAAATTTCTTGGTATGTTCACCTCGACGGCCGATGAAAATGGAAACAGTTTTTATTATTAAATTTAAACTTTAATTTAATACGGCAATCAAAAACCGGAATCGTGGAATCAATCAATGATGTTGATAGGTAGTGCGTTCGATCAGACTACAGAAAAAACAATAATAATTTCATAAATTGCAGTTGTTTGCAAACATTGCAGTTGTTTCAGTTGCTTTGGTGAGATCGAACATGGCTAATAAAGCATTGATGAGGCTTGAACAAAAGTTGTTTTATAACTCTAACTAAACGAAAGTAAGAAGTTTGTTATAGGTCGATTATTTTCAATTGTATGTATTAATTTGAATTATGCATTCCACAAAGACTTGTATAGATCAGATTTTTGCAATTCAAAATAAAATTAGAAAATACGATTTAGAGCCCAAAGTATAGAACTTAAACGTATCGGATCATTGCGCAAGCGCCTTGCTTTTATATTTTCATAGAAATAATAATAATAATAATAATAATCTTTATTTCAATCAAAAACAAATAAAAACCATATACAGTAATTAACAAAAAATGTTTATAAACATACAATAATTAAATAAACAAATGCCAGATAATAATTAAATTTGTAATTGAAATGAAATAAGTAGGAGCATTTTGAGGCGTAACAAACGAACACTTGTAGTAAAAGCTCCGTAAAAAATGGTAAAAAACATAAGAAAACAAAAACGTAATTAAAAAAGTAACAAACAAGCTAAATAACTGATATGTACAGTAAGTACACGAACAATACCACACACGAAAATAATAAAAAAATATTAAAAGTAAAGTTCAATATTATTAACAGAGAATTACCCAAAGTTTTCAGTTTTTCAAAAAAAATATTTATAGGATGAAAAGATTTGATAGATACAGGTAGACAATTGTATAAATAGGGAGCCTTGAAAACAAAAAACGCCTACAATACTCCTTTCTCGTAAAATTCACTACGCAACGATTATTGGTAGGTAAATTTTTATTATTACCTTGCTAACTAGGGTTTGATCATATAAATCAAGTTTCTTTAAGAAATTTATTGATGTTGGTTTTAAAATTGTGGGGATACCAAAATTACCTATATTTAATCCATCATATAAAAGCCAATCAGAGCAGACTCAGAGCTTAGACCCTCACGATACCCATACTGTAAGTTACTTAGCAATTTAGTTTTGACTAAAAATGATACAATTCGACTTCATTAATTTTTCAAGCAATTTAGAAAAAACCGATAAGAGCGAAATTGGCCTATAATTAGAAATATTCGTTGAGTCACTACTTTTAAACAGAGGATCTATCACTGCTTTTTTCATTTCAGAAGGAAAAATCCCTGAACTAAAGCTTATATTAAATATAAAGGAAAGTGGTGAGCTAATGTAGTGTGAAATTATTTTAATCAGAGAATTTGAAATATTATCATGACCAGTAGAATAAGAGGAATCTAAGCTATTTATGATAGTTTCAATTTCAGAAGTAGCAATCGGAGATAAAAAGCAAGTAGAAAATTCATAGTTATATGAATAAACCATATTGTCAATTGTAGCTTGGGAATTATGAATTGATGTAAAATTTTCTTTTTTGAGTTTATCAGTTTATAGTTTATCAGTTTATCATTTCCATAAAAAATTAATAAATAAGTCACATACAACGGGTATATCATTACAAAGGGTGCCATTATTATCCAAAATGTTATACGATTTAGGTTGCGTTACTTTTTCCTTAATTATACATTTAACTGCTTCCCACTGTTTTTTAGGATTATTCCTGTATTTATTAAACAGATTGTTGTAATAAAATGACTTTTCACTTTTAATTAAGACAACACTTTTTTTTGTATTCAAAATATCTAGAAGCTAAGTTAACATTTAGAGGGTGTTGTTTGTGCTTTTTATAAAGGAGATTCTTCAATTTTATGACATTGGGTAGATTATCTGACATCCATTCTTTAATTTTTTTTATTGGCTGCTTAAAAGATTTTCTTGAGCTATTAATATGATTCTGCAAGGTAGAAATAAAATCATTATATGCATCATTAACATTATTAGCAAAGAAACAACTATACCAAGTCTCAGAAGCAAGTTTAGTAGACAATAATGTATAATCAATTTTAGTATGAAGTACAGACTTATTAATATTATCATATTTACTAGTCATTTCAAACTCTAAACATAGTATAGTGGCGCAATGATCCGTAATATCAGAGTCGAAAACTTTAGATACATATATACACTTAGAATTTAAATTTTTGCTTACAAAAATATGATCAATACAAGTGGAAGATATAGGTCTCGTAACTTCATTTACTAGAGATTTTAGACCATGTGAAGCCTTTAATAATAGATAATCATTGCAAGCTGGAGAATTTAAATCTAAAATATTAATATTTATATCACCTAAAACCTGTAAGTTTTTATTTTTGATAGATGAAAGCAAAGTAATAAACTCTTCTAAAAAAGGCGGTAACAGGACAGCTATGAAGTCTATATAAACAATTGGCCGTAAACTGTTATTTATTTAAAACGTAGGCAACCTGAATACAATCAAAACATTTCATCACTATATTTTTAACCGAACAATGAATAGAATCATGAATTTAAGCCGCGACACCAGCATTTTGATTGCTAGAGTTACATTTAGCAAACAAAATATAAGTATTAGTATCATGGCTACCAAGTTCAATCATCAATCCAAATTTCACTTAAAATATTAGCATATTATAGTTTTCAATATGACATAAAAATTCATTTAGATTTTTACGCATACTTAGAATGTTTTGATGAATTATAAAATTACCGTTAACATCATTTAAAATACAATTGCTATCTGGCATTAAATTTAAACAATACAAAATCAATTACACCACTAGTATTAACATTCCAATAGATTAAAAGAGTTATATAATGAATAGAAACAGCAACAAAAATCCATACTTCAATCATCACAAACATGCTAATAGCATTGTTATTATGCAAAAATGTATTTAGTTGATTAAACTTAATCATGATGATAAAAGGTGCGTTCGATTTGACTGAAGCAACTAAATCAACTGAAAAATTGAATGCAATTGTTGTTGTTTTTTCAGTTGTTTCAGTCAAATCGAACGCACCTAAAGTAAACCACATCGATGGTTGAAAAAAAATTATTAATCATTAATGTTTTTGGAGTAATGACGTTCTCTGTTGTGCTAACTTAACTTTTGCAACATGTACGGAGCATCGCATAGTATCAGCTTGATGATTAACATCATAATTATGTCGATAGCTCTCATTAGAATTAACACAATTGCTACACTTAAATTTATCTGCTGAACAGGAGTTGGCATGATGCTTGTCACAACATTTACCACAAACAACATCAGCCTTGCATTCAGTCGATTTATAGTGATATTTCTGACACCTATAACATCTTAATATGGAGAAAGCTTCTTTGATATAAACAGTGTCCCAGTCCACCGTTACATAATTACTAATTACTTTTGCAAAAGTAGATTCAGATACTTCAAGAATGTAACACCAATTTTTAGAGGGCATGTTTTGTCTTTTAAACATCAATTTAAAATAATCCACACCATCTTTAAGAAAAT
Organism: Diogma glabrata; assembly: GCA_963693315.1. Classification (NCBI taxonomy): domain Eukaryota; kingdom Metazoa; phylum Arthropoda; class Insecta; order Diptera; family Cylindrotomidae; genus Diogma; species Diogma glabrata. The sequence goes on from CAVNZG010000698.1 coordinate 19,455, forward strand.
AATTACAATTTATTAGTTGACTAATTCACTGATGTTCATCGTACTCTTCATTAATATGATTAATAATGATTCTAGGTAACATTGGCTTAGTAACAATTTAGATATAATTTCACATTTAAGTTTTTCGCAACTATTATAATCAGTAGTAATATTAGCCAAACCACCCTTACTAATTTTTTTAACGGAAGATATTCCAATGTTAATTTCAGCAGGTGAAACTTTTTTTTAAAAGAATTTCAGTTTCATCACATTTTGCATCTTGCTTTAAAGGCTTAATAATTACAGCAGGAGTAGTTTTTTTATAATTTTTTTCAAAAGCTTTAGATTTATCCAATAATGACAATTTAGTTACATTGGCATAAGACATAACATTATTACCCATCATATTTGTGTAAGAAGCATTTTTAAACTCATTTACTTTAGTTATTATATTTTCAGTATCATTAGATTGTAAATGTTTAAATTCATCAATTTCTCTTAATATAATGTTAGTTATTATGTTCAATCTGTTCAAGATGCAAATTTGGGTTCACTAAATTAGTAAGTTCATTTAATAAAGAGAAATCAATATTGGTTGGCATTGAAAAATTACGATGTAGCTCATTGATTTTTTCTGAATGATTTAAAGTAATTTGTGCAATCTTTTTTAGGGTTCCGTTTTTTATACGGAACACTATTGGTGAGTAGGGTTTCTAAATATCCGACCTATTTGATTATCCGGATATCGAATACATAAAAAAAAATTATCCGGATAATCCGGATATCCGGATAATTAAAACAAATAATAAGACATGCTTTTTATTTTGCGGTATTTAATTCATTTATGCATATTTTTCGTATATCTATATTAATTCATATTTATACATAGTCACAAACGGTGGCGTAGCTAGCATGGGTGGCACCCGGGGCGGATATTGTGGTGTCACCCCAAAAATAAAAACTGTCAATAATAATAAAAAGCCGATAAACGTAATTTATATTTTTTTTTAATTAATACAAATGAGCATTATTATTATAAGCCCGCAAGTAATTTTTAACTAATTTTAATTTGATGAAACTCCTCTCACACGAAGCCACTAATACGCAAATAGTCATAAATAACTTTAGTGCGACCGTAAGATTCGGAAGAAATTCTAAAAAATCCCATTCTACGATGAATTTCAAAAAGTCTAGGTACACCCAGTTAGAAACTGTAACATTAGCCGCTTTTAAATGCCTCCTCACCCTTTGTATCTCTATGAGGAGTTCTGTTGCCAATATCGCATCATAAAAACCAGTAAATTTTGATACCGATAATTTTAACTCTTCACTGTTCACCAAAAGCTAAGTGTTTGTCTGCACAACCTCGAACAATGAAGCTAAATCTTGAACTGACTTCAGTCTAGTTCGGAGTTCAACACTGAATCGGTCAAGACATTCCAACATGTCCTTTTTAAGTTGAGCTCTCAGTGTCAGTCCAACATCAGGTGCAAACTCACCACCCGTTCGTTTTTTGCGTTTTTATGACGAATTCGGCTTTCCATTGGAATGTCATAGTCCTCCGATTTTTTCGCAGCAAGATCTATTGCCTCTTCTACAATGAGACTTCGTTATGAATTGACTCTATTTTTGTAGCTAATTGATCAATATTCAAGCCCGTGCTTTGCAATCCAATCTGAGCACAGATGTTATTTCTCTTAGAATATCATTCCAAAACAAAAGATAGCAAAGAAACGAAAAATCACATGCTGCATTGATAAGGTTCTGTGCAGCGCCTCTAGTGTCTACATTTTCTTGTTGATCACTTAACTTCTCAATTTCAGCCACAATCCCATCAAAGTTTTCGGTCAATACTTTTACTGCAGCACTCCAATGCGCTGTTAAGAGTATTTTAACAGTTGCTTTGTTGTGTTTAGCAAGTACTTCCCAGCGGCTAGGCGAAGCAGAAAAACATGTAAAAATGGCTTCCACTGACGAGTGTTGGCCGTATAAATTAATTGAATGATCTTTGCAGCCCACAAAAATTGCTTTGTTATTTTTTGCTTTAATAATAGCTTGCACTTCTCCATGTATACTACTCATAACAGCTGCATTATCATAACCTTTGGGAGCGACAATTCATAACATCGATACCATCATTTTCAAGATTTTACACTCAAAAAAACATGTCCTATTTCCAATCGAAATGCAGTTGTCTCAACCTCACCGTGCGGGCAGATATCGAAATACGAGATTGATTCAACAACCGTACAATGATAAGCCGATGCAGTTGAGACAATCACATGAAATATTTATGTGAAAATAAAATATAGTTCAATTAATCTCAAATACTTAAATTTTAAAATGAAAAATTCATGATATAAGGCCAAAGAAATATGTTTTCATGGAAATAGTTATTAACTTTATTCAACTACTGTTATATTGGATAGCACTTTATATTTTAATTACACCTCATTCTGTTATCAGGAAAATGTTACTGAGTACTGAGTAGTTGTCCCAATCACGGTGAAATTGTTTGTAAATATCTTTTCTTTGCATGAATAATAAACTGCCATCTTCGAGATGAGGTTATCATTACTTCATTTTTTTTTTCAGTGTAAGAATTTCATCGCTTAAATCAGCGGCTTTTTTCCACGTAAAGGAAAAAATCCAAGGAATTCTTCCTTGATTTCCACTTTACTACCATCAATTTTCACATAACGAATCACTTCTGACATTTGATCAATATGTGAAATTTCAGGTGTGCTATCAAACATAATTGAAAATATTTAACCGATTTAATTTCGTTGACAAGCTTAAACTTTACGTGGATCGCTAAAACATTTATGAACTCATTTTGTATATCTGGTGACAAATATGATACTTTTGGTGATTTACCATGCTCCAAATTCAAAATGTGTTCTTTTAACACTACATCATACTTTGACAATAGTTTGGTTAGTTCTAAGAAATTGCCTTTATTTGAAGAACTTTGTCCTTCATCATGTCCATGAAATGCTGGGTTTTGTTTAGATAAAAACAAAGTTATATCCAATAATCTTGATAAAAGATGTTTCCACTTCTGTTTTTTATTGTATATTAATTGCAATGCTGCGTCTCGTATCGTTTTATGAATTTTTAACCTCATTTCCAAAGTTTTCCACTTTTCAAAATTCTCCAGATGTTCATTTGAAGTTTCATGCTCGGCCACTTTGGGATTTAGTTTCCACCGCTTCTGATATCCAGTAGTAAATGTTGATTTTGTATTATTATTATTGGTGACAGCAAATACACGACAACAGAAGCAATACAGGACGCAAGTTATTATTTACAGGAGAATAAACAATCCATTACCAGTAGAATTTTTTCACCATTATTCATCATTTTATAAAACCATTCTTTAGAAAGATGGCGAACATCACCTTTTATGTCCAACCCGTGTCTTGATACAGTAACAAACGACTAGGGCATGGTCGATTAATCGATTGGGACTCAATATCAATCGATCAATATCGATTAACGATTAATATGAAAATTTTAACACCGATTAATCAATTAATCGATTAAATAAAATTTTCACTAATTCTAATATTTTTTTTAAACAAATACATATATAACTAATAAGTATATCATATTTAAAAGTTCAACTTTTACAATGACATAAGAATAAACAAAAATTTAATAGCTGTCTATGTATTAAGGGCGTAAAGTAGGTCTTTTTTGCCTAAGAGTTAAATTGTTGCTGTAGGCTTTAGCCTAGGATCTGTATCTCCCTCTCTGTCATTGTAATTTTCAGACCTTACAAAATTATGTGTTTAAAAATATACTGTACTAACTCAAAATGATAAGAAACAAGCTGTTTCCTTCAGAATGGAAAGTAATGGAGTTCATTGTACTTCAAACCATAGTTTACTGTTTGGATTAATAATAAAAATATTGCTTAAAGCAAAGTAAAGATTTTTGCATTGGGATCAAATTTTGTTATTAATGTACTTTGTGGTTAATTCATAGCAACAGGAAAAGTAATTCGTAAGAAAAAGAGAATACATCTTTAGACAATAAACCTTTTCACAATTCGGTACAAAATTCGTTAAATAAATTTGTAAATGTTTAACATTTTCGTAAATTTAGATTAATCGATTAATAATTTTTTTGTTCGATTAATCGAACAATTTGCGAAATGATCAATTAATCGAACAATCGAGTAATCTAACCATGCCCTACAAACGACCCTTCACTATTTTGAAAATGTTCACTTTCTTTTTTTATGATTTCAATGCGAACATTACCAGAGACGAGTATATTCCAATGTGATACATCTCTTAAGTCCTGAAGTGATTCACCCATGCAAATACTGTCTTCGATAGTAGAAGCATTAGCGGCATTATCACTGTCATTTTCATTATTCCTTTCTAATTCGTCATCATAGGTTATCATTATTAATTCTGTATTGTTGCTGTTACTTTCCGAAGATGAGCCAATATTCTCTGAAACATTCGTTGCATCAACGTGATAATCAGTAGTGATTGCAAATTACCCGATTTCAAATTACCCGGTTACTCGATTAGTATTTTCCAAATTACCCGGATTACCCGGATAACCCGGGTAGTTATAAAAAAATTAAAAGATGAAAAACAATAAAAAAAACCTCAAAGAGTAAACTAAAAATTGATCATTTTTTAATTGTAAAATAATATTTCAAAAATATTAAAGCATTTAGGGTAGCTGTACTCATCCGATTTCGTATTTTTTTTTTTAAATTCTGCAATAGAAAAACCCCGCTCCGATAAAGTGGATGTTAGCTTCACGGTCAATAACGATTGATTTAAATTTTCTATCATTTTTTTCGGTTTCCTTTATTTACATACAACATTTTCAGCTCTTTATCAACTGTAGTACCACTATTATCTATAGTAGATCTTGTGTAGGCAGCAATACATTTTTGTAGTTGTAAATTTTCAATATTATAATTAGCCGCATCATTATCCGATTTGATTTTTCATTGCTGACGTATTTCCCCATTTAGTTGAAATTATTCGTGCGCATCCAACTACGTGGCACCGAGATTTATCTGATGACATTTTCTTGAACTGGTCCCAAACTTTCGATGACACTTATTTTAATTATTAGCTTAAATCTTAAATAAAAACTTATCATAATATATTTACCGTTTCTATTTTAAACTAAATATAAACAAATAACCAATGAAGATCCTTAATTTTTTATGACTTAATTTTAATTTTAATAAGAACTAAAATTCCATAAGTTTTGTTATGTGTTCTTCGTCGTTTTTCTGTTGTTTTCGTAATCCAAACAATAATAATTAACTAGAGCACAGTTTAATGTTTACGGATGTGGTTGGTTTAATGTTTATGGATATATTGCAATTTGTATGGTTAGAATAGAATCATTTGTCAACAACTAGCATAGAGAATAATTCAAATTTGCAAAAAGAGAATGAGCTGAATTTTATTTTGTAAATTTTATTGAGAAAAAACTGGACCTTTTGTTGTTCGGGTACTCGACCAAAATATCCGGATATTAAATACCCGAAAAATCTTCCTAAATACCCGGGTATCCGGGTACCCGGATACCAAGATTGCAAACACTAATAATCAGTTTCTTTTGATGAACCTTGGATATCATCGGGTTTTGTAACACATTTATAGATTTGGTCTTTCTCTGCTGGAACCAACTTTTTCTTTAAAAATTATGAACTCCTCGTGGCATATTTATTTTTTGGGATATTTGCTAAACGAAATCTAAAAAAATATTTTTAACTATAGTATAGGTATCAGCAAAGCATTAATTCTAAATATATTTGTAGGATACATAATAGGTACATAGTTCATAATAAGTACACTGTGTTAACGACTAAATAGACCGCTAAGAAAATTAATTTATTTAAATTTCCTTGTAACAACTTATATTAAATAATATTTGATAAAATGGAATATACAAATCATAGCCTAATAATCTAAGGAACTATTTAAAAAAATATAAGTGTGAAATCCTAAAAGATATTTCATATAAAGAATTGAAACCAAAATTAAATATCCAATTAGAATCATGCTCAATAATTTACAAAATTGAATGTGATTTTTGTGAAAAATTTTACATCGGGAAAACCGGAAAATGTTTTAAAGACTGATTTAAGGAATACCTGCCTAAGAAGAAAAATAAACAAAATTTAAAGTTTATTTTTGCAAACCATTTACATAGTTAATAACAATAGCTACACCACTTTTAAAAAAAAATTGAAGGCTTTACATTTATGTAGCCAAGGATCTTTAAAAGAATGACTTGATGAGTTTGAAATTTCCAAGGGATTTAAAACCCAACAAAATGTAATTTTAAATGATAAACTTTCATTTAATTCAAATATATAAATATATAAAACTGAAAACAAACAGTATGAGTATGTATCAACCTACAAAAATTTGCAAAACTGCAGTAATTGCATAACTGCCATTTTATTCTACAGTAATTATTTTTGTGTCCATTGAAAAACGATCTATTTCAATTTATTCTTTGAGTTTCAAGATAAAGGAAAAAAAATTATTTTGAGATCATTTACAAACACGGTAATTTGATTGTTTGTTAGTTTCCTTAGGTGTTTGCAATTAATTTGTTTGAAATGTAAAACATATATTAGGTAGTAAGGTTAAGCGGATGTTTTAGAAATAATTTTGGAATAGAGACATTGTAACTCAAGGGTGCCACCCTATCGACAAAGGGTGCCACATTATCGACGTAAACCACTTTTCCTATACATTATTCAGCATATGTGTTTTCAGACCTGGTCATTAAATAATCATGCTTGCATACTAAATAATATATCGTAAAAAACGGTCAATATGGTATCTATAGGATTATTCAAAGCTATTGAGTAATTGTGGTGATGGTATTCAATGCTCAACATGTTGATTCGATTAATATTGTTAAAATTTTATTTCACGTAATAACTCAAAAATTTTAAAAAGTAGAATGGATTCTTTTTGAACCAATAACACATTTATAGGACACATTTATAAGTTATCACAATTTATAAATTAAAATTATATGGATAACCTGGTTAAAATGGTTTCTAAGTGATTTATCGTTGAGAACATGTGATGGTTTGTTTAAGTTTTTTACGTTCGGGTGTCACCCCAAAACGGTTTCGAAGTGATTTATCATTGAAAACATTGTGATGGTTTGTTTAAGTTGTTTACGTTCGGGTGTCACCCCAAAACGGTTTCGAAGTGATTTATCGTTGAAAACATTGTGATGGTTTGTTTATGTTTTTTACGTTCGGGTGTCACCCCAAAACGGTTTCGAAGTGATTTATCATTGAAAACATTGTGATGGTTTGTTTAAGTTGTTTACGTTCGGGTGTCACCCCAAAACGGTTTCGAAGTGATTTATCGTTGAAAACATTGTGATGGTTTGTTTATGTATTTTACGTTCGGGTGTCACCCCAAAACGGTTTCGAGGTGATTTATCATTGAAAACATTGTGATGGTTTGTTTAAGTTGTTTACGTTCGGGTGTCACCCCAAAACGGTTTCGAAGTGATTTATCGTTGAAAACATTGTGATGGTTTGTTTAAGTTTTTTACGTTCGGGTGTCACCCCAAAACGGGTGACACCCGGGGCGGACCGCCCCCCCCCCAGCCCCCCCTAGCTACGCCTCTGGTCACAAAATAACAAAAATAGTAACAAATCATAAAATAACAATAAAAAATTGAATTAATCATAAATTTAACGAAGTTATTGATTCATTTTTAAAAACGCATATGTCAGAAAAATTATTGCATTAAATGTTGTTCGACATTGAGTCGAGTTCTAATTTTTGTCTTGGTGAGACCAGCAATTGAAAATACGCGCTCTGTTGCAGTCCAGATAGGTTAATATATGTTAATAATGCGCGATATAGAATATTTAAATTGTCTGTCATTTTTTATTATAATTATTTAAATAAACGAAATCTTTTTTCACCAATGTGGAACTTTCTTCATTCTGCTTCTCAACATGATTATAATTGAAGGATTTGCATTCTCAAGTTGTTTCTGCAGTGACGATATCTTACAAACTTCACTACTTAGACTTTCTTCATCCTTACTTTCAATAGTAATTTCTTCAGTGACTTCTTCAGAGTCATCATAATCACAGGTGGATGTATTCTTCTAAAATTTTCTACCGCCAATGCAAAAGAGGCACCATTTGTAACATAATGAAAATATTTATTGGAATGTGGCATATTGCCTGTTTGTAAAAAGATCAACATAGTCATAAGGAATTTATCACGACGTTCATCCATTCAATTTTTTATCTGTTTAATTAACTTTTTTGAAAAATTCGTTCCACATTCTTCAAACTTTTTGAAAACAACTTTGTAAACGCCTCCAGCGGTCAAAAGGGTCCCTAAATTTTCGCTTAATTCTTTTACAGCTTTTTCCAGTGGAAATAAGAGATCTAACAACTCTCTCTTTTTTATACCATAAAGTTTTAAAATACTTTTCGTTACAGTAGAGAAATTTTTATGCATGACAAAGCCATTACTTCAGACATATCTATGATTCCACTATAGCATTCATTGAAAACTCATCTTCTGTCACACATCGAGACAAAATTTCACACGGGGTTTCATTTTTAAGAATTTTAAAATTCCACCATCACCGGAATCACTTTTAAGTTTTTTTGATGTAGATGGTTCATGAATTTTATCGATTTAAGTTAAAGTTGAAGCTGAATTTATGATTATTTTATGAACTTTTAAATGATTTATCCTTTACATCCAATTTGTTTACTGCAATGCATAACAGAAAGCAACATCTCTTTTTTTAATTTTTTGTTGCCAGTGCTTTTAAAAATTTTAAATCTGTTTGTTGTTAAATAAATTTACTGATATAGTTATAATTTACTGTATTTATGAAGCAGATGCAAAATATATAAATTATTAAAAAGAATTCACTGCTCTAATAATCTTTAAAAAACTAGCGCACTTCAGATTTTATTGGCGGGCTGCATGTTTTTAAAACATTAATTTTTTTTAATCAACATCAAATAAATATTTGTAACAACTAACAACCCTTTACACTGCAGATTGACGAAGTGTGTCATAAAATATTCAAAGATTACAGTTTTCATAACATTGAAGTTGTAAATAAATTTTTAGCTTACAGTCACTTCACTGCACTAATAAACTTTGCAACGCAGTTTAAATATTTATTTTTAACTTTGAAACGCAATTTGATTATTTTCTTTACAAAATAGAGGTTTTTTTAATATCCGGATAATTACAAAAAATTATCCGGATAATCGAATATTGAAAATTGGGTCTAATAATCCGGATAGTTCGATATCCGGATTAGAAACCCTATTGGTGAGAGTACAACGTGTTTTTCACATTATTTCGATTATCTCGTGAGCCATTAATCCGATGAACTTAAAATTTGAGGTGCTTATAAAACTAACCTATCCACACAAGATGGCGGGTTAAAAAATAAATAAAGTTGTGTTCGTTTGTTTTAAGGAGGTACGATGTAAAGCCTTTGAAGACATACATTTTTTTAGCGAGACGAGTAGGGTATCATATGAAAGGGTTTCATTTCAGCATTATTTAAAAATATATTTTGGAGTTTTACACCTCAACATTTTTTGTATAATTTTGAAAAATGACGTTTTCGGGATGTTTTATTGCCCCGATTAACTCCGACCCTACTTCATCGAAAATCTTGAAATATATTTGGAATGATAGAAAATTGAGTAGATTTTTAATGAAAAATATAGAAAAGTGGCAGACACTCATAACTATATTTATTAAAGGGGTGGGAATGTTAAGGGGCAAAAACATCATTTAAAACCAGGTCATGTGGGGTGTCATTTGAAAGAACACTTGATTTTAGAAATATTGCCATTTTTTTAGAATTTTGCAATGCATAGTTTTTGAATTATTATCAATAAAGTGACACAAAAAGTTGGTTCCCCCCCCCTTGCATTTCAAGCCTAATTAACAGAAAAATTTGAAAAAATTCACAGAGACAGGAAGTTTGATAAACTCTGAACGAAAAATATAGCGAACTCTCAAATAATTATATTTTTGTGTTTTTAAGGGATTGGGGTGGGGAAGAGTGAAAAAAAACTTTTTTGACTCAAGCGGGTGCGGTGTCATTTGAAAGAGGACTAAATTTCAGAAGCTTTGCAATTTTTTTTAGAATTTTGTGGTACCCAGTTTTTGTGTTATTCTAAAAAATGTGCAACTTCCAGACCGTTCCCCCCCCCCTACGTTTCGACACTGATTGACAGAAAAAATTGAAAAAATTCGTAGAGACAGGAAATTTGCTATATTCTGAACGAAAATTATAGCGAACTCTCAAATAATTATATTTCTGTGTGTTTAGGGGATGGGTGTAAGGAGGGTAAAAAAAAACTTTTATTGACCCAAGCGTGTGGGGTATCATTTGAAAGAGCACCAAATTTCCAAAACATTGCAATTATTTTTAGAATTTTCCGGTACACCGTTTTTGAGTTATTTTTAAAAATGTGCAAATTCCAGACCGTCCCCCCCCCCTACATTTCGACACTGATTGACAGAAAAAATTGAAAAAATTCATAGAGACAGGAAGTTTGCTATATTTTGAACGAAAGTTATAGCGAACTCTCAAATAATTATATTTCTGTGTGTTTAGGGGATGGGTGTAAGGAGGGTAAAAAAAAACTTAAAACCTACATTTCCAAAACATTGCAATTTTTTTAGAATTGTCCGGTGCACAGTTTTTGAGTTATTCTAAAAAATGTGCAAATTCCAGACCGTACCCCCCTTACGTTTCGACACTGATTGACAGAAAAAATTGAAAAAATTTATAGAGACAGGAAGTTTGCTATATTTTGAACGAAAATTATAGCGAACTCTCAAATAATTATATTTCTGTGTGTTTAGGGGATGGGTGTGGGGAGGGCAAAACGAGTGGGGTGTCATTTGGAAGAACACTTAATTTAAGAAACATTGCAACATTTTTTAGAATTCTGCGATGCACAGTTTTTTAGTTATTGATGAAAAAAAGTGCTATTTTAAGTGTATGTATACCACCCTATATTTCGACGCTGATTTATAGAACAAATATTCCCAATTTAGACCATTGAAATACTGGTTAAATCTTTCTTTATCTAACATAAACAGCTATGGATAAGATTTAACCTCAACTAACATTTTTGATCAATGTAGATGTGATTGACATTTACTATTGACGTTTACGATTAAACATTTATTCTGTTATGTGATATAAAGACTTTACAACATAACTTTATGTCATTTATTTTTGATATTGTGTTCTTTTACATTCACGGAACAGAGGTGAGAAAAGAACGTTCTTCGCTAAGAAACAAACGTTTCCCATATAACGAGTGTTTTTATATATTCGTGTTCTTTTGTATTCTCATTTTAAAACAAATGAAAACAGTGAGAGAATTATTAAAATGTTTCTGTTTGTTTTTATTCTGTTTTGTTCATTCTCTATATTCGCATGGTTTAGTTTAAAACAGGAATAAAGAATTATGCGAATAGAAACGCAAATGTATTTGCAAATATATTCTTAGGATTGGGATTATTTTTTTTGGGTTAAAAAAAAGAAATTTTATACGTTTTTTTTGTATTAATACTTTACTAACTCGAAGTTTAAATTTATTAAATCAATTTAAAATTTTATTTTTGGACTTTTATGTTATGCGGAGTATAATACTAAGAATAATTTTAGTCTGTCTTTAGACCGAAAAACAACGAAATGTTGAACACTACTTGGCGGAGATTCAAAATTTTTGCTCCGTTAAATTCTAGGGTTAGATCACTAGATTGCAAATGCATCAAAAATTTGGGTTGATAAATCGTTTGGCTTATTCAATGTTTTTTAAATAAAAATAAATCGTTTCATTTTCTCTATAAAAAAACGCAACGGATTAGCTGGAATTAAACTCAAGCATGTAATGTAATGTGATAATATATTTTGTTGTTTACGACATCGCATTTATGTTTTGTATTGGTTTTCTTTTACTTCTCTAGCTAGAAGTAAACACACACCCTCTCACCTTTCATGAAGTAAATACTAAACCCTTCGTACAAACCGAAGTCCTGACACCTCGTAGCAACTTCCTACCCTTACCACCATTTGTCAATAGAAAATAGAAGTAGTCTTTGTAATAGAGCTTGAAAATAAAAAAAATATTTAATTCTAAATTCATTAGGTCTTTTTTAACAAGCAAAAATATCATTTTAATATAAAATAATTAATTATTTATACTAGAAGTTATACTCATATTGGAATTTTTTTAAATATTTTGTAAACATTTAAGTTAATTTTATTTAATATAAATGACGCAGTTTTGTTTACGCCAGAGCCTTCTGGTTTCATGATTACAAGTTTTAAAAAAATTGTTAAATTAATTAATCTAATATATTAAATAAACAATAGTCCAATTTTATTTAATTAAAACTTCAACTTGCGTCCTTTAATATGCTAATTTCGTTCCGATTTGTTATCAATTATCATACATAAACTAAATAATATAGATGCGTCCGATTTGACTGAAGTAACTGAAAAAACAACAACGATTGCATATAATTTTTCATTTGTTTCAGTTGCTTCACTCAAAACGAACACGAATATCGATTGATATCGTCCTCAAATTGCAGTTTTTCGTTTTTAATCAACAAGGCAAATAGTAAAAAAAACTAAGAAAATGTAATGATTATAAAGCGAATAGGAAGAATAAAAGAAATAAAATAAAAACGACAGATATTTTAAAACACGAGTGCTGGAGAATATAAAACATTCGAATGAAAACATTTCTCTTATTTCTATTCTTTATATATTCGTATTCTTTCCTTAATAAAAAAAAGGAATAAATGCGATTGGATTTTCAAAACATTCTTAAATATTCGTTCGAAGAACGTTTCTTTCTCATCTCTGTCACGGAACCCTTGACGAGCGAATTTTATTCGCACTTGTCTGACTTTTTTTAGAAATCGATCTTAGAAAAGCGATTTATCTTAATTTTTCTTCTTACATATACGAAAATTCACTAATTCATAGTAATCTTTTTTCAAAGAAAAAAATTCATTTTTATGGTTAAATTTATAATAATTTTTCATTCTAAAGCAACATTTTTCCAAAATAAACCAATAAATTAAATTAGATTTATTGTATGATGGGTATTTGCATCTGTAGTTTTCGACCACCTGAATGGTGTATTGTGTACCTTCCTCGTCTTTAGTTAGAATGTTGTTGTATTCCGTGTCATCAACACCGAGTTTGGCGGTATAATTAACAACATGCAAACTTTGGCAAAACAACGTGGCTTTGACGAAATCCTCATTCCGATGGGTCCTGTAACAAAAAATCAATACAAATTCTAAATCGATTAAAAAAACTCTGAGTTTTTTCTGTGACAAAATCACTAATGTTCTTATTAGTAAAAAGTTGCATATGTTTGACTGCGTCAAAATCTTTTTTGCGAGTTCGGGGTGCGATGGTGATGTCTCATGCTGGGACCTCAAGGAACAATTTTTCGTTTTTCATCAAACGAAATCTCTGGGTCGAAAAAAGCCAAGCCAATATTTGCCTTCGTTAAATAGTGAAGATGATCACAAATTTTGCTCAACATTTCTTCTGAAACTCTTTGGTCAATTTTTTTAAAAGCGATGGCCGATTTGATGAAATCCAAATCCTGATTTGCGGCTGCTGTTCCATCTATGCATTTGAACCAAATTTTTACATACAACATAATCAGAAAAATGCAAACGTCTCGAAAAAATGCAAACGGCGTGACTTGTCGAACCTGGGCGTTTGAATTTGTAATTCTCAATGGTTTCGCCAAGAAAAATCAATGTAACTTTCAAAAATTCTTTATATTCGCTGCGTGGGTGTGATTTTTCCAACTCTTCATAATAAAAAATTACTAGAGCTTCTCACGAGTTTTGGAATTTTATTTCCCAGTTTTTTATCCGATATTCCACTTTTGAACATTGTTGGATTAATTTTACCATCGTTCCATGCCTTCTGAAATTTGTTGAACAGCGAAACATCGGTTGCTGTGGTCTTTCCAAATTTAAGATCATCAACAGCCCGTAGTTTAATCTCCTGTATGTGATGACGACAAGGGAATCGAATCAAGTTGTGGCCAATCTTTTTTCCACCTTTTTCTGGTCCAGTGTTACTTGATGTCGTGTCGAACGCATGGCTTCGACTTTATCAGTAAGATCCCATTCTTCAAGGCATTCATATATCGCATTCGCAATCGATAAGCCGATATCTTTTAATTTTGATTATTTTTTGTTTATAGATAGTCTTTGATAAATAAAAAATAAAAGTTCTCTTAGAATTTTTTTTTTCGACCAGGGGTCTTCACAGGGTGCCCCTCAATTTTTTGTTATTTTGTGATGTGAGTGCATTTCGACGAGCGATTGTAGAAAAACTACTCAATCGATTTTCATAAATGATATTTCGTTGAATAGGTATTAAAACAAAGTTTTTAAAAATGTACACTGTTAATTTTTTGAAATAATTTTTAACGGTGTAACATAAGAAAAAAACGGTGTAATTGAAAAAAAGATGGCATAGCCTTTTTTTTTTTTTTTTTTAAACTAAATTGAAGCTTTTTTTATAACCACTTGTGAAAGTTTAGGAGATGCATTATTTTTTGTTTGAGAGATAAAATTCGTTGTGTATATGGCTGTCGGGAATCAGTTTTTTTTGTTCTGAAGGAAAATTATAAAAATGGCGTTATAAACTAAGAGATTTTTGTTTTATGTTAAATATCAAATATTTTATTATTAGATGAACTTTTTAAAATATTATAAAAATTATATATGTGTTATAATATAAATTATATATAAATTATAATTATATATGTAATAAAAATGATTTACGTATTTTACAAACAGAAGTTTCTATTGAATAGGCAAACAGTTCTGCAATTATTTTCTTTGTATTAGATGGCATAAAAAATGAAATGTTTATTTGTCACTTTTAGTAATCACTTGTCACTCTTATAAAAAATAATTTGACAGTCTCGACTGCAAACAAAAAAACCGTATAAATAACAGAATCTATTTAGGAACTTTTGACTGGAGAAGTATTATGTTCGTATTATGTTATAATGGAATCATAAAGTTAAAGATTGTATTTTAACATTAAATTACAAATATTTTATTATTGAATAAACGTTTTAAAGTATCATACAAATTATATATGTAGGTTAAAGAAAATAAATATAGTTATTTTTTCTTTTTTTTTTTTTTTAATAAGAAGTGTTGTGTAGTAGGAATTACAAAATGTGTCACAACAACACATAGATACCTTTTAAGACGTAGGTCCCACAACAACATGCGTCTTGAGGTATAGGTGGACGCTTTTTTTAAATCTTTGTGGATTGAAAGCACTCGAGACTATTGATTCGGGCAAAGAATTCCATGTGTACGATGTACGCACAAAGAAATCTCTTTGCATTCTGTTACTATGACAGTGAGTAATCTCGACAGTTCGACCGCCCGCACACACCGATTGACGAGTAAAACGGGGAAAAACATATGTCTGAGGCATTATGGACCTGATTTCATCCGAGAACTGCTGGTGACGATATTTATAAAAAACAACGAGATCAGCAACAGTGCGACGATGTTGCAGGGAATCAAGACCTAATGTTAAATCTCGATCACCAACAATTCGTATAGCTCGCTTTTGAACAGAGTCCAAAAGAGCCAGGATAGTAACAGATGCAGCGCCCCAAACTTGACAACAATACTCCATACAGGGACGAATATAGGACTTATAAATGTGGAGTAATTGATGCGGAGTAAAATATATTTTACATCTATTGAGGAGGCCGAGTTTTCTTGACGCGCTCTTTGCCATGGCCATTATATGATCGTTCCAGAGTAAGTCATTGGATATTGTGACTCCCAATAAACGAATGCTTTCACATTCGCGTATTTGGTCGTCACACATATTAATTGAAATATCGTTGGGAAACTCGGTCTTTGATCTGGAAACAATCAATAGCTGTGTTTTGGTGGAATTAAAATTGACCAAATTTTTGTCACCCCAATCGGCGACTTTTTTTAGGTCCTCGTTTACATTTATGGCAGCGTCTCTCCGGACGGGATTTATTCGTTCATGCATTTTACCCTTTGAAGATAGGGGGACGAATGACTTGTGCAGTGTACTATCATCTGCAAAACTATTTATTGGGTTACTGGTGATTTGCAACAGTTCGTTGATATAAATTAAAAATAAAGTGGGAGATAAAACTGAGCCTTGGGGTACACCAGCGTTAATTAATTTGGACTCAGAAGAAAAGCCATCTATAGATACCGAGATGTATCGGTTAGACAGAAAATTTTGAATCAACTTCACGACTGCGGGATGAAAACCGTACGCAACGAGCTTGTTGATCAAGTTGGCATGCCAAATTCGATCAAATGCTTTTGAGATGTCTAATGCGATTACGTACGTTTCACCACCTTTCTCAAGTATGCTATTCCAAATTTGTGCCACATAGTTCAATAGATCGGTTGTTGATCTTTTGTTTCTAAAACCGTATTGGCTGTCAGATATCAAATGGTTGTCTTCCAAAAATTTGTATATGTGTGAATTAATATAGTGCTCGTATATTTTAGACATGACTGGGAGTAAGGCTATTGGTCTATAATTTGAAATATCACATTTCGTTCCTTTTTTTGGGACAGGCTGGACATTGGCCAACTTCCAGTAGGATGGATAAATACCAGATTTATAGGATTTATAAAATATTTTGGTGAGGGTTGGTGCAAGTTCTTTTGAAAATGTTTTTAGAATAACAGGAGGAATGTTGTCCAGACCAGAAGCTTTGTTGTTGTTTAACCCCCTTAAAAGTTTTTCGACAATTTTGGGTTTGAAATGTAATTGTTTCATATTAACTCCTGAAGACTGGGTTTGGGGTATTTCTTTGGGAGTTTCTAAAACTGTTGAATTTGAAGCAAAGCGTTCCGCGAACAATGTAGCTTTCCTTGCAGGGTCAGTAATGATTGAGTCACCATCAATGATAGGAGGGATAGAAGATTTAGTACCACAATTTAAAGAATTAATGGCACTGTAAAAACTTTTGTCAGAAATTGACATACTCGAAAGTTTTGCCGCTTTCGCTCTGTCAATCTCTGCTTTTTCGTTTTCGATTATCTGGTTTGATATTTTATTAGCCTTTAAATATTGGGATCGATTAACAGAGTTCTTTTTGTGAATCCAAATATTAAATAATCTACGTTTGTTTCTAAGAGCCAATTTGGCTGCTTTCGAAAACAAATATTTTTGTTGGGGTTTCATTATTGAAAAGGGAACGAATTTGTTAATACCGAATTGAATGGTTTCAGTAAAGTTTTGAGCAGAAACATTTACATCGTCAGTATAAAAACAATGACGATCAAAAGGGAAACCTTGAAAAAAACTTCGGAGACCATTGGTGTCCATTTTTGAAAAGTGAAATATTTTACGGGATTTGGGAACTCTAGTTTGTAGCAAATCAGTTTTGATAACTGATGTGATTAGATAATGGTCAGAATTTCCAATACTACCCTTATCGACATTGACACTCGTAATATCTGGCATAGATGTGAGATAAAGGTCTAAGAGAAAACTTTTATCACCGCCATTACGAGGAGTGAAAGTTGGGCTTTTTACAATCTGCGTCAGGTCGTGCGATGCAGCAAATATTTCTGCCTGCCTTCCATTGTTGTCGTCGGTCATTTTGGAAAATTCCAACCACGATTTGTTGTTAATTAATTATTTACTTATTTTACATTTAAAAGTTTCTTTTGAGTTGGAAAACATTTTTGCATTTGTTGTCCTTAGTATCTAATGGTACAAAAGAATGAAATTTTTGAGTTCCACTTATAGTAATCACATTTTTATATCGATTTTGTAATTTTTTTTTTGTTAATTGATATTCATTTTTATCGGCGTATCCAAAGTTCATGGCAGATTCCCATTTTAAAGCCCATTCGAAAAGTTTTTTTGGTGTATCAATAATATCTTTGCTCCCTATACTATAACGGTGTGCAGCACGCTTCAGTGTACCACCAATTCCATCACAAGGTCCCTTTCCATGGCTGGTAGCATGAAAACGCCATTCTGCATTAACCTTAAAGTCTTTTTTATGGTGGCATAAGTTAATTAGGTTATGTTTATTTTTGTATTGAGAAGGTTCAAGGTTCCGTCAGTGTTATAAATTATTTTCGTAATATTAGAATTTATATGCGTTTTGATGAATTCAATAAGTTTTGTAATGAAAAGATGGACTGTAGTACTGTTGTGATCGTTTATATCCGAAATGAGTATAAAACTTCGGTGCTGTATATATTCACTTGCGGCACTTTTAACATAAATGACAAATGGATGAATAGTAGCTTGTGAATTATTATAATAATAGCCTTGAACCGCATCCTGAATTATGAAGCCGTAGTTTTCAGAAAAATCCCCTTGAACGAAGCACTTCCTGCTTCTAATTTTTTTTTTTTCCTCAATGAATGTAGATTGCTGTTTTGCTATAAAGTTGTGTGGTATCAAAATTTGTAAACGGTAAATAAATTTTTTCATAAATTCTTCTACAGTTTCTATTAAAGTATCCAAATTGCATCGATCAGTGGTATTCCATTGTTGATATTTGACTTGAAGGATTCCTTTAACGTCAAAATCATTTAGTAATTTTTCTTCCAGCTGTTGAAGTTTTTTTGAACAATCATTGCACTTCAAAGTTTGACAATCTTCTGTTAATTCACCACATGAAACAAAATCAATTAATGTTTTATAACTCTGGAAAGCAGCATCAGTAATTCAAGACATCTTAGAGTGTTGAAACATTAGTTTCATATTTTGATGTATGGTACACACGCACACATTATAAACTCCTTGGGATAATTTTATACATTCTTGTGGTCGAAGGGACGTGAATTTAGTAAATCATATTTTCACATCAGAAAACTTATTTTTAAACTCCACATAAGCTTCATTTAATGTACATAGCAATAAGCGCTTTTGTGTTTTTATGCGCTCATCTCCTTTTTTAAAAGATATTGCATCTCGTTTACATGGCAATAATCTACTGGTTTCATCACTTTTATAGAACTGCTCCACAATATTTATATCTGTTGTGGATACACCTCTTTTATCCGTCGCAGATGAATGCTGAAAATTATTTTCATGTTGAGTTTTACTTTTTTCAACCAAATGACGCGTAGCATTACTGTTGTTTGTTATTATAGTTATATTGTTATTATAATTATATTATTATATTTAAAAATATAATAATTTATATTATTATATTTAAAAAAAATTCTACTTGAAGCCGTATTTTTCATTTATCAAAGGCTATCTATAAACTAAAAATAAACCAAATTAAAAAGGGTCGAGTCAAAATGTCGCAAAATTTTGCTGAACTTGACTGAAATTGCTTTTTAAAAAGTTCATTTGATAATAAAATATTTGATATTTAACATAAAAAAAAATCTGAATCTAAAAATCGCCATTTTTATAATTTTCCTTCAGAAAAAAAACTGATTCCCGACAGTCATATGCACAACGAATTTTATCTTTAAAACAAAAAATAACGCGTTTCCTAAACTTTCACAAGTGGTTAGATATAAAATAAGCTTCAATTTAGTTTAAAAAAAAAAAAAGTCTATGCCATCTTTTTTTCAATTACACCGTTTTTTTCTTATGTTGCACCGTTAAAAATTATTTCAAAAAATTAACAGTGTACATTTTTAAAAACTTTGTTTTAATACCTATTCAACGAAATATCATTTATGAAAATCGATTGAGTAGTTTTTCTACAATCGCTCGTCGAAATGCACTCACATCACAAAATAACAAAAAATTGAGGGGCACCCTGTGAAGACCCCTGGTCGAAAAAACAAATTCTAAGAGAACTTTTATTTTTTATTTATCAAAGACTATCTATAAACAAAAAATAATCAAAATTAAAAGGGGTCAAGTCAAAATTTCCCAAAAATTTGCTGAACTTAAGTGAAATTACTCATATATATATATATATATATATATATATATATATATATATATATATATATATATATATATATATATATATATATATATATATATATATATATATATATATATATATATATATATATATATATATATATATATATATATATATATATATATATATATATATATATATATATATATATATATATATATATATATATATATATATATATGTATATATATATATATATATATATATATATATATATATATATATATATATATATATATATATATATATATATATATATATATATATATATATATATATATATATATATATATATATATATATATATATATATATTAGACTGGTCGTTAAAAACTAAATTTTCCGAGACGCCCCCCAGAAAAATTCTTTGTGGTCAAAAAACCATAACGGCTTTATTTTTTTTTTTTTTAAGTGAAAAGAACACGTGCCGCAAAATCATCGAAGTTTATTTTTTGATAAAATTGTTAATATCTCATATGCAGATGTCAAAAAAAATCACATGATCATTTTTGCAGGAAATTTAATTCTCTACAAAAAAGGTTCATGTCATTTTTTTCCTAAAACCTATATTTCTGATGATATTTTGAAATAAAACTTGAAATTCTTCGAAACTCGTAAAACCAAATGATGAAAATTTCGACGAAAAAGTACTAATTTTGATTTTTTTTGTCACGATTATTTTTTTATACATTTCATTCTATAGCATAAAAAGAAAATTAGGAGTTTTTCGTCATCTTTATTTTTGATGTTTTTTAAAAATTACGAAAACTTACAAGTTCATTTTCAAAATATCATGAGAACTATACGTTTTCGGGAAAAAATGACCTATACCTTTTTTGTAGAAAATTAAATTTCCTACAAAAATGGTTATGTGATTTTTTTTGACATCTGCATATTTTATGAGATATTTGAAAAAATCTACGAATTTTTAAAAAAATCAACTTCAACGATTTTGCGGCACGTGTTCTTTTGATTTAAAAAAAAAAAAATGATGCCGTTGTGGTTTTTTGACCACAAAGAATTTTTCTAGGGGGCGTTTCGGAAAATTTAGTTTTTAACGACCAGTCTAATATATATATATATATATATATATATATATATATATATATATATATATATATATATATATATATATATATATATATATATATATATATATATATATATATATATATATAT
>CAVNZG010000698.1:40859-86191 GCA_963693315.1 Diogma glabrata
TCTACGAATTTTTCAAAAAATCAACTTCGACGATTTTGCGGCACGTGTTCTTTTGATTCAAAAAAAAAAAAATAATGCCGTTGTGGTTTTTTGACCACAAAGAATTTTTCTAGGGGGCGTCTCGGAAAATTTAGTTTTTAACGACCAGTCTAATATATATATATATATATATATATATATATATATATATATATATATATATATATATATATATATATATATATATATATATATATATATATATATATATATATATATATATATATATATATATATATATATATATATATATATATATATATATATATATATATATATATATATATATATATATATATATATATATATATATATAAATATATATATATATATATATATATATATATATATATATATATATATATATATATATATATATATATTTATATATATATATATATATATATATATATATATATATATATATATATATATATATATATATATATATATATATATGTATATATATATATATATATATATATATATATATATATATATATATATATATATATATATATATATATATATATATATATATATATATATATATATATATATATATATATATATATATATATATATATATATATATATATATATATATATATATATATATATATATATATATATATATATATATATATATATATATATATATATATATATATATATATATATATATATATATATATATATATATGAGCAATTTCACGCAAGTTAAGCAAATTTTGGGGAAATTTTGACTTGACCCCTTTTAATTTTGATTATTTTTTGTTTATAGATAGTCTTTTATAAATAAAAAATACCAGTTCTCTTAGAATTTTTTTTTCGACCAGGGGTCTTCACAGGGTGCCCCTCAATTTTTTGTTATTTTGTGATGTGACTGCATTTTGAAGAGCGATTGTAGAAAAACTATTGAATCGATTTTCATAAATGATATGTCGTTGAATAGGTATTAAAACAAAGTTTTTAAAAATGTACACTGTTAATTTTTTGAAATAATTTTTAACGGTGTAACATAAGAAAAAAACGGTGTAATTGAAAAAAAGATGGCATAGCCTCTTTTTTTTTTTTTTTTTTTTAAACAAAATTGAAGCTTATTTTATATCTAACAAATTGTGAAAGTTTAGGACTAGCGTCATTTTTTGTTTTAAAGATAAAATTCGTTGTGCATATGACTGTCGGGAATCAGTTTTTTTTGTTCTGAAGGAAAATTATTAAAATGGCGTTATAAACTAAAAGATTTTTTTTTATGTTAAATATCGAATATTTTATTATTAAATGAACTTTTTAAAAGCAATTTCAGTCAAGTTCAGCAAAATTTTGCGACATTTTAATCGAAACACACTAATCGAAATATCTTTGGCAAACTCGGTCGTTGATCTGGCAACAATCAATAGTCATGTTTTGGTTGAGCTAAAATTGAACATATTTCAGTCACCCCAATTAAAAACTTTCAGGCTATCATTTACATTTATGGCAGAGTCTCTCCGGGCGGGCTTTATTCGTTCATGCCTTTTTCCTTTTAAAGATAGGAAAACAAATGACTTGTACAGTGTACTATCATCTGAAAAATTATTTATTGGGTTGCTGGTGATTTTAATTTAAAAGTAAAAAATTAAAAATAAAGTGGTGACAAAACTAAACCTTGTGGTACATCAGCGTTAGTTAATTTAGACGCAGAAGAAAAGCCATCAATGGATACCGAAATGTATTGGTCGGTGAGAAAGTTTTGAATAAACTACGCAACTGCGGGGTTAAATCCGTACGCTACGCGCTTGCTGATTAGGTTTGCAGCCCGGATTTAATCAAATGCAAATTGACGACCAAATTGTAATTAAAGTGGAAAATATTATTCAACTTTGCCTTAAACAACAGAAAATTACTGATTATTTTTCAGTAAAAAAATTGTCCATCGCAGATTAATCTGAGTAGGCCAATATTCAGACATTCTCATCCGAAAATATTAACATACATTTGTCATATACAGCACCGAAGTTTTATACTCATTTCGGATATAAACGATCACAACAGTACTACAGTCCATCTTTTCATTACAAAACTTATTGAATTCATCAAAACGCATACAAATTCTAATATTACAAAACTAATTTATAACACTGACACCTTCTCAATACAAAAATAAACATAACCTAATTATCTTATGCCACCATAAAGAAGACTTTAAGGTTGATGCTGAATGGCATTTTCATGCTACCAGCCATGGAAAGGGACCTTGTGATGGAATTGGTGGTACACTGAAGCGTGCTGCACACCGTTATAGTATGGCGAGCGAAGATAATATTATTGATACACCAAAAAAACTTTTCGAATGGGCTTTAAAATGGGAATCTACCATGAACTTTGGATACGCCGATAAAAATGAATATCAATTAACAAAAGAAAAATTACAAAATCGATATAAAAATGCGATTACTATAAGTGGAACTCAAAAATTTCATTCTTTTGTACCAGTAGATACTAAGACAATAAATGCAAAAATGTTTTCCAAACTCAAAAGAAACTTTTGAATGTAAAATAAGTAAATAATTTTTAATAACTATATTTATTTTCACATATATAATTTGTATGATATTTTAAAAAGTTTATTCAATAATAAAATATTTGTAATTTAATGTTGAAAAACAATCTTTTACTTTATGATTCCATAATAACATAATACGAACATAATACTTCTCCAGTCAAAAGTGGCTTTTTTGTTTGCAGTCAAGACTGTCAAATTATTTTTTATAAGATTGACAAGTGATTACTAAAAGTGATAAATAAACATTTCATTTTTTATGCCATCTAATACAAAGAAAATAATTGCAGAAGTGCTTTCCTATTCAAAAGAAACTTCTGTTTGTAAAATAAGTAAATCATTTTTAACAATTGTATTTATTTTATTTATTGTACTACATATATAATTTTTATAATATTTTAAAAAGTTCATCTAATAATAAAATATTTGATATTTAACATAAAAAAAAAATCTCTTAGTTTAAAACGCGATTTTTATAATTTTCCTTCAGAACAAAAAAAACTGATTCCCGACAGTCATATGCACAACGAATTTTATCTTTAAAACAAAAAATGACGCTAGTTCTAAACTTTCACAAGTTGTTAGATATAAAATAAGCTTCAATTTTGTTTAAAAAAAAAAAAAAAAAGAGGCTATGCCATCTTTTTTTCAATTACACCGTTTTTTTCTTATGTTACACCGTTAAAAATTATTTCAAAAAATTAACAGTGTACATTTTTAAAATGTTTTAATACCTGTTCAACGACATATCATTTATGAAAATCGATTCAGTAGTTTTTCTACAATCGCTCGTCAAAATGCACTCACATCACAAAATAACAAAAAATTGAGGGGCACCCTGTGAAGACCCCTGGTCGAAAAAAAAAATTCTAAGAGAACTTGTATTTTTTATTTATGAAAGACAATCTATAAACAAAAAATAATCAAAATTAAAAGGGGTCAAGTCAAAACGTTGTTGAATCTTCGTGAAATTGCTCATATATATATATATATATGAGCAATTTCACGAAGATTCAACAACGTTTTGACTTGACCCCTTTTAATTTTGATTATTTTTTGTTTATAGATAGTCTTTGATAAATAAAAATACAAGTTCTCTTAGAATTTTTTTTTTCGACCAGGGGTCTTCACAGGGTGCCCCTCAATTTTTGTTATTTTGTGATGTGAGTGCATTTTGACGAGCGATTGTAGAAAAACTACTGAATCGATTTTCATAAGTGATATGTCGTTGAATAGGTATTAGAACAAAGTTTTTAAAAATGTACACTGTTAATTTTTTGAAATAATTTTTAACGGTGTAACATAAAAAAAAAACGGTGTAATTGAAAAAAGATGGCATAGCCTTTTTTTTTTTTTATACTTAATTGAAGCTTATTTTATATCTAACAACTTGTGAAAGTTTAGGACTAGCGTCATTTTTTGTTTTAGAGATAAAATTCGTGGTGCATATGACTGTCGGGAATAAGTTTTTTTTGTTCTGAAGGAAAATTATAAAAATGGTGATTTTTAGATTCAGATTTTTTTTTTATGTTAAATATCAAATATTTTATTATTAAATGAACTTTTTAAAAAGCGGTTTCAGTCAAATTCAGCAAAATTTTGCGACATTTTGACTCGACCCTTTTTAATTTGGTTTATTTTTAGTTTATAGATAGCCTTTGATAAATGAAAAATACGGCTTCAAGTAAATTTTTTTTAAATATAGACCAAAATAAACCAAATTAAAAAGGGTCGAGTCAAAATGTGGCAAAATTTTGCTGAACTTGACTGAAATTGCTTTTTAAAAAGTTCATTTAATAATAAAATATTTGATATTTAACATAGAAAATAAATCTGAATCTAAAAATCGCCATTTTTATAATTTTCCTTCAGAACAAAAAAAACTGATTCCCGACAGTCATATGCACAACGAATTTTATCTCTAAAGCAAAAAATGACGCTAGTCCTAAACTTTCACAAGTTGTTAGATATAAAATAAGCTTCAATTAAGTTTAAAAAAAATTAAAAAAAAAAAGCTATGCCATCTTTTTTTCAATTACACCGTTTTTTTCTTATGTTACACCGTTAAAAATTATTTCAAAAAATTAACAGTGTACATTTTTAAAAACTTTGTTCTAATACCTGTTCAACGACATATCATTTATGAAAATCGATTCAGCAGTTTTTCTACAATCGCTCGTCAAAATGCACTCACATCACAAAATAACAAAAATTGAGGGGCACCCTGTGAAGACCCCTGGTCGAAAAAAAAAATTCTAAGAGAACTTGTATTTTTTATTTATCAAAGACTATCTATAAACAAAAAATAATCAACATTAAAAGGGGTCAAGTCAAAACGTTGTTGAATCTTCGTGAAATTTTTCATATATATATAATAAAAGACAATTTTCTTTGGTTTTTGGCCCGTTGTTATTATTCTTATTTTACGTTTCGACGAATTTCCACGCCATTTTCAAAAATTCTACAAAAATGTACAATATAATGTAATTAATTTTCTTTAAGTCTACAAAACAAAATAATTACCTTTTTTTCTAAGTTGTAAACAATTTTTTACAGAAACTATATCAAACTAAAATTAAACTATGGTCATTTCAATAAAATAATAAATTAATTTAGAACAAATTAAAAAAAATAAATAAAATTAAAAAAATTAAAAAAACTTAAAAAAACAAACAGTGTAAATTACATATTTTGAGACAGCACAAAACTTTTTTCACAGAAAAAGGAATTTTGACATTGTCAGTAAAATGATAAATTAATTTAAAACAAATTAAGTAACAATTAAAAAACAAAAACCAAACAAACAAACTTTTTTCTGTGCGCTTGATCCATACTTTTATTTTATATGAGGTTGTCATATATTGTTTTGAGATATTCTGTGTCTTTCTGGATGTTGATAGATTTTTTTGTTTTTTGACTCTCCTTTATCAAGATCATTTCCATGATTCGGCGCTTATGGTAACTTGGTTCTTTTGCGAGTACTTTCACGTTTTCTTTCAGACTAATCTTATGTTTGGTGTTTCTGAGATGTGAAGATAATGCACTTTTACTAAAATTTGGATCGTTGTTAGATGCTCCATTGATGTGTTCATTAATCCTTTTTCTCAGGTACTGATTTGTATTGCCCACATATTCAGAAAGACATGAGCAAGTGACTTTATACACTAGATTAGATTGTTGGTCCAGCGGTACCTTATCTTTCAGATTTGAAAAAAGTGAATCCAGAGAGATATTTGATTTTCCTACCGTTTTTACATTGTATCGTGCTAACAATGCCCTAACTTTTTCGAAAAGATTTTTAATGTAAGGTATGGATAGGTATTTTTCATCTGGTTCTCTAACTCTTGTTTTCTTGGCCATGTAGATGATTAAAGATGTTACCCCTGATGGTTTTCTCAACTAGGGGTTGTAATGGATAGCCTGGAAGAATGCTTGAACACGGTGTATTATAGCCTCGGATTCTTTAGTGTCGTTTGTGATCACCATAAGTAGCTTGTAATAGTTTTTTTTATCCATCATTAACAGACACATTTTTCGTATAGTCTCAGATTCATTAGTTGTCAATTTTTTTATTAACATGTACAGCTCGTAATGGTTTCCCATCCATTTACCTTCAATAGTCTTATTTTTATAGTCCCCGAAACCCATAGTTTCCTTATTTGTCCTGAAACTTACTTAAATTTTCAATAGCTGGACAAACGTATTTGAGAGAAAATTGAACAAATTACACTAGTTTTATATGTTAATTAATATAATATAATATTAATTAATTTGAACTAATTAAAAATTTTGCCTTAAATATTGTCTATATAAATAAAAAAATTTAATCTTACAACCCCCTAAAACTGACGCTCGCTACGTTTCCATTCGATTATTTTCACTATACTGCTTGAATTTGAATTTTCTAAACACCAACCGTGGTGAAGCAACGAAGTTTTCAAACCTCATAACAGCTGTGCGTAGTTTTCCAATCGTCAACATACAAAGAATTACTAACTTGCTTTGTTAAAATATTCGATTTATCTTTGTATGACTGTAATATTTTGCTTCAAGCAATCTTTCCGTTATGGAACTGAACTTCACTGTACTGATATAGTAAATTGTAGTTTTGTAATATCTAAACACCATAACATCCATTGAACTTGCATTTAATTCATTTTAAATTCAATTATAAATGTTATTGATGTATCAGAAATGCTTTGTATCACAAAATTGTTTTTGTGCCATAATATCCAATAACAAACAGTTTTGTATAACTATAAAAAGTTCCCAACAATTGAAAACTTGATGGAAATTAATTATATTCCATCTGTATTCGAGTTATTTCGAGACTAAAAATTTTGGCTATATAAAAAGCCACAGTAAATTATTCTTTCTCTTAGTTCTACTACCTTTTTGTCAGAACATCAGAACATCAGACAGCTGATTGTTTTTTTTTTGACGTCTTCGAGTGAAAAAAAAATATTGCATGTGCTCGGTCTAAAAAAAGAAATGAGTTTTCTTGAGTGTCAATAAATTCCTTATTTAATTAAAATAAAATAAAAGAAATTCTGTTTTGTGTTGATGTGTTTGTCCTGATTGCGAAATCTAGTGGCGAAGAAGTTCAGTGTTAATCGTGCGCGTAGTGAATCGTTCGTCAATTAGTTAAATTTTGTCCTAGAGTTCTCATATCATCTTTGTTGAAAGCACAAAGCAATAAAAAGTATCGCCAAATGCCTGTGATTAAGTATATATTTAAATAGTTCCGTGTATTGCACGCTACCCACAAGGTCATTGAGACGACCCAGCTATTTCGAATCCGATATCAGTAAGGATAACGGTTACCGCAGAGATCAAATAAAAATAGACAAATGGAGATTAAAGAAGATGCGGACACAGGCATTGAAATTCTGATGTGTCGTGTAAACAAAACAAACCCAAAAACATAATAAAGAAATTCTGAAATTTAATAAAATTAAGAACCAAATAAGTTTTTTCTTTACATTACGAGTTAATTGCTTAAATTAGGATTTTTTTGCTTTTCTCTAAATAATAGTATTAAAATGATAATTAAATAACATAAAGAAAGAATGATTATTGAAAATCTAAGTAAGGTGAACTTAGAATCAGTTACTTAAACAGTATAACAGTTAATATCTGTCATTCAAATGGGTGATACTTTAAATTGTTGTTTGTTGTTGTGCAAAATAAATTTTAAACTGTTTTAGGATTAAAATTATAATAAAATAACCTAAAGAAAGAACGATTATTGAAAATCTAATTAAGGTTAACCTAGAATCATTTACTTAATCAATATAACAGTTAAGATCTGTCATTCAAATGTATGGTACTTTAAATTGTTTGTTTGTTGTTGTGCAAAATAAATTTTAAACTGTTTTAGGATTAAAATTATAATAAAATAACCTAAAGAAAGAACGATTATTGAAAATCTAATTAAGGTTAACCTAGAATCATTTACTTAATCAATATATCAGTTAAAATCTGTCATTCAAATGTATGGTACTTTAAATTGTTTTTTTCGTTGTTGTGTAAAATAAACTTTAAACTGTTTGAATTAATCCGTATTTATTAACAAGTGAACAATTTGTTTTTGTGTAATACAGTTTTTGTTTGAAATACCAGCCTTGTTTTTTTGTTTCTGGTTGCCGATTTGGAAAAGTACCACGGTGATCGTACCGGTGCTTTATATGAGGACAACGGAAGGGAAATCCTACCTAAATGTTAGTGTACTTGAGTTGTTTAGCGAGGATAAAACCAATTGTAGCCTAATCGGGCTTTATTAGTCCTATACTGGTGCGAACGGATTGAAGGAGATCATTCTGAGTGTCAATCGAAGACAATTGCCCTATTACTCCTGAGTTATTGAGTGACGAGGTGGATATAAATATTAAATTACAACCATCGCCTTCGTTCTTGCGGTGCAACATAGATAGTTTTTGGTGTTAGAACAACAGTATTGCAACGCAACTTTTTTTATATAAACTTTTTTTCTATCACTACTGTTTTCCACGCAACCGTCGTGTCAAAGTTTTGATATTGCTGCCGGATATTATTCCTCTGCCGTCACTGTATGCAAAAATAAATTTTATATGCCAACCATTCTGCATTCATCTGCCGCTGCATGGAATAATACTTTTTTTGTATTAATACAATCGCTCATCCTTCATCTGCCGTCACTGTATGCAACAATAAATTTTATATGCCAACCATTCTGCATTCATCTGCCGCTGCATGGAATAATAGTTTTTTTTAATATTAACACAATCGCTCATCATTTAACCGCCGTCCCCGTATGCAACAATAAATTTTATATATCAACCATTCTACATTCATCTGCCGCTGCATGGAATAATAATTTTTTTTAATAATACAATTCGATTCACCGTTTCTACTCATCATTTTATTCAACGTTTATAAGTACAAAATTATTCACCGCTGATGATTGCCAGTTTATCTAACAGTTCTACTTATCATTCTATTCAACGTTTATAATATTCAACGCTGTTGATTGCAAGTTTGTTTAACGTTTCTAATTAACATTTTATTCAACAAAATTATCCAACGCTTCTGATAGCAAGTTTATTGAACGTTTCTACTTAACATTGTATTCAACGTTTATAAGTACAAAATTATTCAACGCTGTTGATTGCAATTTTATTTAACGTTTCGACTTAACATTTTATTCAACATTTATACGTACAACTGTATTCAACATTTTTGATATACAAATATCTTCGTGAAGTTTCCAACGTGACCAACGTGCAGATGGAAGGCTGATACAATCAGGATAGGAGGTCGGGATTTAATCATGGGGTGAGTACACTTAGTTTGTTTAATTTTTTTTTGATTAACGTAGGGGTGTGAATGGGTGTGAAAAGGCGTGTCAGTGATTGAATGGGGGCGTGTTAGACGTCGGATGTGTGGGTGAATGTGTGACGCGTGAGTGTGTGGGCGTCTGAGAGTGATTGTGGGGGGTTGGACGTGCAGATCGTGGGTCTTTCGCAAATGGGGGCGCCAGAGTCTCCATTTTTCCACTTGTATTTCTTTCCATTTCTGCAAATTTTCGTAAATAGCGAACATTTATGTATTTGTGCTGAAGTAGCAGGGTTTCTTAATCGTTCCCATGGGCTGAAGCTAGCTTGGGGCAAGAAAATAAATCTCGCTAGGTACGCTTCCTGCTATGCCATTCTCATTGGTTCGCCAATGAGAAAGCTCTTCATTACAAATTGGCGCCCAACGCGGGGCTCCTCTAAGGGTTTCTACAGTGATGTAGGACTCTGGAGGAGTCCCTCCATAAATTCAAAAATTTTTTGAAAAATTTTTTTAAAAAATTTTTCTTCTTCATATTAATTTTCTGTTTCCACCCTACAATAATTAGAGGCTCTGGGG
This sequence comes from Diogma glabrata, assembly GCA_963693315.1. Classification (NCBI taxonomy): domain Eukaryota; kingdom Metazoa; phylum Arthropoda; class Insecta; order Diptera; family Cylindrotomidae; genus Diogma; species Diogma glabrata. The sequence goes on from CAVNZG010000698.1 coordinate 50,833, forward strand.
GGAAGCAACTCCATGCTTCAAACGCGCAGGAGCGGTGATAATCTGAGGTGTGTCCGATTATCATCGATGGGGTGTTGCGTCCCCACGTCTCCAGCAACAGTTCTCCATGTTTGTAATTTTCTGAAACGCAAGGGTAAGAATGATTCTTCTGGATCATTCTCAATGGGCTTTACAAACCAACGGACCCTAGTAACGGCTGGGTTTCTTGCTGGCACGGGGAATGCCGGAGGTGACCAGATGCCAGGATTAGATATTTGTGAAATGGTGTATACGCCTATCACATCCATCCTGTTCATCGGGTTATGCTCTGGGTTCGCTGTGGCAGCGAGATTCACAGCTGGGCTAACGACTCTTTAACGTTAGAGGCCCCTCCCAGGAGCGTTAGCACCCTATGATCCGAGTTGTCCCGTTCTCACGAATGATACTGGGGAACATCTTCCAAAGCCGTTAGATATCAACTGCTGAGGGAAGAGTTCGCCCAGTCTTCATGTCGTGAGTTAATTGGATTAGCTCGGATCATAGCACCTTTCCGTATGAGTTGGCGGCGTGGATCGCAGCTGGCGAGTGTTGTTGATTCAGAGGATTTATCTTCTGACCACCCCATCAACACTCGTCCGCTGGGTGAGACACTACCAGCTCATACCCATTCTCATTCCTTTCCCACCTTACCTTTTCCCATCCTTATACCTCCCTTCTTGCTCCCTTTCCCTTACCTTATTTCCCATCCTTTAACGTAGGTTATTTTAAATTTTTCTTTGGTCCCAAAACAAAATAAAAACAACAATACATAAAGAAAGAACGGCGATCGACGCTTCCAACCCAGTGTGGTGAACTCCCCCCTTGATTGGTCCGTCCGTCCGTCGTCCATAAATAAATAACAAATTAATAAATATAAAGATAAAATAAATAATTATAAAATATTTAATAAACATAACAATACTTAAATAAATAGTAACTAAGTAAATCAGCTGATATTGTCCGATATTAATTTTTTTCTTATAAACCAATTTTAGGTCCGTCTAAAATCTTAAGAAATAAAAACTAAAATCAGGAAATAAGAATTAAAATCTTAAGAAATAATAACTAAAAACATCAAGAAATAAGAACTAAAATATCCATAAATAGACGAAAATATATCCGAAAGGACGCTAAAGGACGATTGCATCATCACCTCAGCTATAGTATTATTTTTTTTGTTAATTTAAGTAGTATTATTAATTTCTCTATTTTTGCTTTGCATGTTAGTTTTAATTTTTTTATTATTAATGCATGTCAAGTTAAATTTGCTTATATCAATTTTGTTAAACTTGTAACTTAAAATAGTTTTGTCTAACCGGTAGGCTTGCCGCTCTCTTTTTTTTGGATTTTTTTTTTATACGTTTCCACCGCTTACAATAAGGTAGTCTAATTGTTTTATCTCTATCCTCCTAACGTTTTGCTACGAATTTTGTTTTTTTTAGTACCTTTATCGTTGATAATAGCGTAGCTTAATTTTTTTTCTCTCTTGTTAGGATTTTTCTTCCGTGTAGGTAAAACTCATTGTTCCGAATTTCCCTCTTCTGCCATAGTTGTAGTATACCTATTTAATCTCAAATTACAGGTTTTCACCACTGATTGTTCACACGTCAACATCTTAAGTAGTAATAGATATTTCTATTCTTGATTCACGCTCGGCGTTAGCCCGTTTAACAAGTTTCTTAATCCATACATCTGACGAATTGGTCAGATATCGCGCAGCTGTTTAAGGTTTGAATAACTGAATTTCCATACAACTCTTTAAATTCTGCTCTAAAATATTTAAAGTAATAAAATATTGTAATAAAATAATTTTTTTGTAATAATTAAATTGTTTATTTGGCTTCAACGCTCGCATTGATAGTGTATCAATTTTCTCTTCGCTCTCCATATACTTGCCTTTATTGGTCTAGTCCTGTGCGGCGGTTTGAGTTTTCATAATGTCAGCTGCTGATAAGATTGACGTTCTGGACAGGTCCAGCTCTTGTGCAGTCTGTCAACAAGAAATAGTGCCGGCCGACGTAAAACTCCTCACTCGGTGTAACCACCTCTTCCATGATATCTGCCTCAACGACTGGTTGCTGCAGAATGGTACCTGCCCGATTTGTCGAGCCGCTTGCGAACGTGCCGACTTACAAAGGTTACCTCGAGGGATGGATAAAACTAATGATACAGTAGTGCCACCACCACCGCGACCGGTGACACGCTCTATTACCGCAGGTTGGCAACGTCGTCCTAGTACTGGAAATCAACACTCTTCTACTCCCATGGCAGTCCAACTCCCACGATCTAGACTCGCCGATGAAGTGCGAGGGAATATAGCTCAAAGATCTCCCATATATAGTGCCGCTGCAGCGGAAGATCAAGGTTTTCAGGAAGCGGTACATGCTCACATCGATCAAGAAATTTCTAGGATTAATCACTCAATGGTGCAATCACGTGCTCCGGTACCTGAAGTGATGTTACCTCTAGCACCAATTGCAGTATCACCCACCACCCCGCGTCATCAATCGGGTCCTTCCAGAAATTATACGCCAGTAAATGCGTTTGTGCAAAATAATGTACCAGTACCACCAATGTTTGCTGAACCTCATCCTGCTCTTGCTCCAGCTAGAATGCGAACACATCTCGAACAGCACTCTACAACAATTAGAAATTGGAACGTAACGTTCTCAGGTAGACCCGAAGGTCTAGATGTTGAAGCGTTCATCTTCAGAATAGAGCGGCTGACAGAGATGTGTTTAAATAGCGATTTTACTATTGTCACCCGCTGTCTGTATCTGTTGTTCACCGATCGAGCTGCTGATTGGTTCTGGAGATATTTTCGCCAGAACCGACAGCTTATTTGGACTGACTTGTGTCATGCTCTTCGAATAGAATTTCAGGACAGGCAGACGGACGAAGAGGTAAAGGAGCGGATGAGGGCCAGGAAACAGCGGCCCACTGAGTTGTTTGACGAATTCTTACAATCAATTTATCGACTGGCAGATAAACTACGAGTACCGATGCCGGATGTGGAGTTGTTCTCCTTGATTCGCAACAACTTACGATTGGAAGTTAGAAGGGAGCTGCTATATGTCACCATTTATGGACTGGAACAGCTGCGCCAGCTCTGCCGTGATCGCGAAAAATTATGGGCCGAATCAATAACCAGACCGCGAGATTATAATATTAGACCATCTAGACCGGTGTCAGAAGTGGACTTGGATCGTGAATTCTCACAAATTCAAATTAGCGAATTGCCAACTCAATCGTTACCAATTACATCCAACGAACTCGCGGCAATACAGCCCGCCCCTAATATGAAACGAATAACCAGTTCCACTATTTGTTGGAACTGTAAACGACCTGGTCATCGGTGGCACGATTGTCGTGAATCACAGCGATTGTTTTGTTGGGGATGTGGAAAGGACGATGTATTATGTCCAAACTGTGAAAATTGTCGGGGAAACCGAAGGGGGGGCCAGAATCCCAACACCTTTTCTCGCTCCCAGGACCTGTCTTAGATTCATCTGAGACCACATTTAATTTGTCTCCTGATCCTTCGAATATTTCATCAACTAGTCCCAATAACCTATTAGTACACGGTACACTGTTGAGCCGAGCTTCAACATCCAATTTGATAGAACACTCTTGGAATACTCTACCCGTAAGTATTTCAATCAGAGACGAAACAGATAATAATTCCATTATCGTCACCCCTGAAACACCGATTATAAATGTGACTTTTAATGATTGGGTATCCACTCATGATCCTAATGTGAAATTATTGAAACGAACACCCGTGCATACTGAACCACAACCATTGTATACCAAAACCAAATCTTTCCAACAGCGATTGAACGAATACCTGAAGATACGTTCGAATATATTTATCGATGCATTATCGCCTTTGAAACCTCCATCGCGCTCTGCACTCCGTTCTCGTATTTATTGGCAACAACGACATTGGTTTAAATCCAAAACCATTTCCTCCATTGTGAAATTGGCCAACGATGTGAGATCTTATGCCACAGTGTCCATATTGGGTAAACAACATACTGGACTGTTGGATAGTGGAGCGTCTTTGACTGTAATTGGTGGTGATTTTGCTAAAGAAATCGTACAGACTCCAGACCTTCTGACTTATTCTTCTGCAGTAGTCCGTACTGCCGATGGGCAAAGACAGAAGATCTTGGGGTTTGTAACAACAAAGATCTCATTTATGAACCAAGTCAGAACCCTGGACGTTTTCGTTATCCCGTCTTTAACTCAAAATCTATATCTAGGTATAGATTTCTTTAATGCTTTTGGCTTGTTTAACCCAATATTTAGCTTACCTACATTTTCGACTACAGAGTCAGTAATTTCAGAATTGTCTATGGACAAACAGGAACGCTTACAAAACACTATCCAACTTCTACCTTCATTTTCAAAAATGGGTCTGGGTCGAACACATTTGATAGAACATGTGATTGATGTGGGGACGGCCGCTCCCATCAAACAACGTCACTACCCGATTTCGCCCGCCATTGAGAAACTGATGGGAGAAGAACTGGATAGGATGTTATCTCTGGGTATTATAGAGGTTTCTAACAGTCCTTGGTCGAGTCCAGTGGTCTTAATTCGCAAACCTGGGAAGAATCGTCTTTGTTTGGATAGTAGAAAGGTCAATACAGTTACTAAAAAGGATGCTTACCCCCTCCCACAGATAGATGGAATCTTGAGTCGTCTGCAACAGAGAAATTTCATTTCCAGTTTGGATCTGAAAGACGCTTTCTGGCAGATACCGCTAGAAAAACACTCCTGAGAGAAAACTGCTTTTACGGTCCCAGGGCGGCCATTGTATCAGTTCGTAAGAATGCCTTTCGGACTGTGCAATGCGCCGCAAACAATGACCAAATTGATGGACCAAGTAATTCCTCCACATCTCAAGTCGTGCGTCTTTGTATACTTGGATGATCTTCTAATAGTTACAGATACCTTTGAGGCCCATCTGAAACTGTTAGAAGATATCTCCCAGTGTCTTAGACGTGCGAACTTGACGATAAACGTGGAAAAAAGTAAGTTTCTCTTGCCGGAGGTAAAATATTTGGGATATGTTGTGGGAGGTGGTACGTTGAAAATCGATCCTGATAAAACTCAGGCTATTTCTGAATTTCCTACACCGCGTACGTCCAAACAGATTCGACGATTCCTGGGTATGGCGGGTTATTATCGCCGTTTTATATCTGATTTCTCTGCTATGTCCTCTCCAATATCAGATTTGTTGAAGAAAAATTCTAATAAATTCGTATGGACACCAGAAGCTGAAATAGCATTTATAAATCTCAAAAATGCTCTCATATCAGCACCAGTCCTCATAAACCCCGACTATACTAAACCCTTTACTCTCCAGTGCGACGCTAGCAACGACGGTATAGGTTGTGTACTACTTCAGTGTGACATTGCCGGTATGGAACATCCCATAGCGTACATGTCCAAAAAACTAAATTCTGCGCAGCGCAATTACTCCACTAGTGAGAAAGAGTGTCTAGCCGCCGTACTGGGAGTAAAGAAATTTAGAGCGTATGTCGAGGGTCAGGCCTTTAAGATCATAACTGACCATGCTTCGTTAAAATGGTTAATGCAACAAAAAGACCTTTCTGGTCGATTGGCTCGTTGGAGCTTGAAATTGCAGGGTTACGTCTTTGATATTGAGTACCGAAAAGGAAAATTAAATACTGTTCCTGACACTCTATCAAGACGTGACTCTGTCGATATCATTTCTGAACTATGTCCAGTGCCTGAATTAGATCTTAATTCCCCTTTCTTCAACACTTCTCGATATTTGGAGTTGGTAAATCTGGTTACCGAAGCAGACGGTACATTGCCTGATCTGAAAGTAATTTCTGGTCGGGTTTATAAACGGTTGGCTTGTCTAGATCTTGATATTCCTTCAGAGGGTGAGGTTTGGAAATTGTGGTTACCTGAGGAATACACTGACGAGTGTATTGCAAGGGCCCACAATCCTCCTACCTCATCTCATGGAGGTCTAGCAAAAACCCTGTATAATATTCGTAAATTTTACTATTGGCCTCGTATGTATACCCAGGTTAAATCGTACATAGGAAATTGTAAGACCTGCAAAGAAATCAAAGCGACAAATGTTTCACTTCGTGCTCCCATGGTGTCTCAGATGAAAACAGAACGAATTGGTCAGCGATTATATATCGATATTCTTGGCCCTTATCCTCGTTCAAAGGCCGGGAATATCGCTATTCTTGTAGTATTAGATCATGTTACGAAATATCCATTTTTATTTCCTTTACGGAAACTAACTGCTGAACCAATTTGTCATCTATTGGCTACCAATGTCTTTCACGTATTTGGTTGTCCAGAGGTAGTAGTGTCCGATAACGGGACCCAATTCAAATCTAAATTGTTTGAAGATTTCTTGGCGAAGCACGGAGTGAAACACACCTTATTGGCCTTATATTCACCTCAAGCTAATGCTTCTGAACGGGTAAATAGAAGTGTTTTATCTGGTATTCGAGCCTATTTAAAGGAGGAGCATTCTAAATGGGATCTGCACTTGAGCGAGATCGCTTGTGTACTACGTTGTTCTCTTCACCAAACTCTTAAATGTTCCCCATATTTCGCAATGTTTGGAATAAGTATGGTGACTCATGGTTCGTCATATGAATTGCTGAGACGACTGAATAGTCTACATGACCCAGGTGAAACGATTCTGCGTCCTGACTACCTCAATAAGATTCGGACTCGAATTCTAGATCTAACTGCCGAAGCATTTGTCAAGAGTGCTGAAAGATACAATTTACAATTATCTGCTAAACTTGCACAGAAGTTTGTTGAGACCAGAGTAATAAGGTTGGTAGGTGGTGCCGCCTACGAACTGGAAGACCTGGTTTCCAAACGTAGAGGTGTTTATCATTCCAAGGACATTCGCGCCTAACATCGGTAATACTTTTTTTTTGTCAGTATGATAATATATTTCGCTTGTGTTTCACCGCCATTGTAGGTCAAGAATATCGACGACCATAAAGTATGGAGGTGGTTTCGTTTTGAATTCACAGTTCAGTGAGCGGGTACTAACTTTGGTGTTCAGGTCTTGTTTCCAATTTTTTTTTTGTTTTGACTATTTGCAAGCGAAAATTCCGAAATTGCACGTATTGAATGTGGTTCAATTAGTTACTTTGAAACTATGTGAACAACCTTCAGAACCACGAAGTCGGATGCGTATAATGTGTAGCCCGGCTAGCGTAGTCGGAGAAGCATGAGACTCTTGTTAGTTCAGGTGTGGGTTTCGAGCCTGCATAACGTAAAAACGGAATTGTGTCGGGTATTTCATTAAAGGAGTCGGTCCAATGATATTTTACCTTTCGATCTTGTAGCAGATTGAATAATTTTTTTGTGACTTTAGAGTCTCGGGAACCCCCAGATCTGCCCGAAATTGGGTCTGGATTGTTGTATTTATCCATCGCTTACAATAGAGTAGAATACCGTTTTTATCGTTACCCCTCCAAAATGTTTTATTTGTATAATCGTAGATCCTTTGTTTCTGCTAAGACTGGGCTATGTAATACCGATCGATTTGATTACTAAATTGTAGATCATTGAAGTGCCTCACCGTACTAATATGGATGTACAAGGTCTATTGGCGACCAGTCTATGCCTTTTTCAACTTCTTTTTGGACGGGAGCTCTCTTCCAAAAAGTACTTGTTCTGTAATGGAAAGCCTGGAAGAATGCTTGAACACGGTGTATTATAGCCTCGGATTCTTTAGTGTCATTTGTGATCACCATAAGTAGCTTGTAATAGTTTTTTTTATCCATCATTAACAGACACATTTTTCGTATAGTCTCAGATTCATTAGTTGTCAATTTTTTTATTAACATGTACAGCTCGTAATGGTTTCCCATCCATTTACCTTCAATAGTCTTATTTCTATAGTCCCCGAAACCCATAGTTTCCTTATTTGTCCTGAAACTTACTTAAATTTTCAATAGCTGGACAAACGTATTTGAGAGAAAATTGAACAAATTACACTAGTTTTATATGTTAATTAATATAATATAATATTAATTAATTTGAACTAATTAAAAATTTTTCCTTAAATATTGTCTATATAAATAATAAAATTTAATCTTACAACCCCCTAAAATTGACGCGCGCTACGTTTTCATTCGATTATTTTCACTATACTGCTTGAATTTGAATTTTCTAAACACCAACCGTGGTGAAGCAACGAAGTTTTCAAACCTCATAACAGCTGTGCGTATTTTTCCAATCGTCAACATACAAAGAATTACTAACTTGCTTTGTTAAAATATTCGATTTATCTTTGTATGACTGTAATATTTTGCTTCAAGCAATCTTTCCGTTATGGAACTGAACTTCACTGTACTGATATAGTAAATTGTAGTTTTGTAATATCTAAACACCGTAACATCCATTGAACTTGAATTTAATTCATTTTAAATTCAATGATAAATGTTATTGATGTATCAGAAATGCTTTGTATCAAAAAATTGTTTTTGTGCCATAATATCCAATAACAAACAGTTTTGTATAACTATAAAAAGTTCCCAACAATTGAAAACTTGATGGAAATTAATTATATTCCATCTAAAACACTGTATTCGAGTCATTTCGAGACTAAAAATTTTGGCTATATAAAAAGCCACTGTAAATTATTCTTTCTCTTAGTTCTACTACCTTTTTGTCAGAACATCAGACAGCTGATTGTTTTTTTTTGACGTCTTCGAGTGAAAAAAAATATTGCATGTGCTCGGTCTAAAAAAAGAAATGAGTTTTCTTGAGTGTCAATAAATTCCTTATTTAATTAAAATAAAATAAAAGAAATTCTGTTTTGTGTTGATGTGTTTGTCCTGATTGCGAAATCTAGTGGTGAAGAAGTTCAATGTTAATCGTGCGCGTAGTGAATCGTTCGTCAATTAGTTAAATTTTGTCATAGAGTTCTCATATCATCTTTGTTGAAAGCACAAAGCAATAAAAAGTATCGCCAAATGCCTGTGATTAAGTATATATTTATATAGTTCCGTGTATTGCACGCTACCCACAAGGTCATTGAGATGACCCAGCTATTTCGAATCCGATATCAGTAAGGATAACGGTTACCGCAGAGATCAAATAAAAATAGATAAATGGAGATTAAAGAAGATTGGCATTCACAGGCATTGAAATTCTGATGTGTCGTGTAAACAAAACAAACCCAAAAACATAATAAAGAAATTCTGAAATTTAATAAAATTAAGAACCACGTAAGTTTTTTCTTTACATTACGAGTTAATTGCTTAAATTAGGATTTTTTTGCTTTTCTCTAAATAATAGTATTAAAATTATAATTAAATAACATAAAGAAAGAATGATTATTGAAAATCTAAGTAAGGTGAACTTAGAATCAGTTACTTAAACAGTATAACAGTTAATATCTGTCATTCAAATGGGTGATACTTTAAATTGTTGTTTGTTGTTGTGCAAAATAAATTTTAAACTGTTTTAGGATTAAAATTATAATAAAATAACCTAAAGAAAGAACGATTATTGAAAATCTAATTAAGGTTAACCTAGAATCATTTACTTAATCAATATAACAGTTAAGATCTGTCATTCAAATGTATGGTACTTTAAATTGTTTGTTTGTTGTTGTGCAAAATAAATTTTAAACTGTTTTAGGATTAAAATTATAATAAAATAACCTAAAGAAAGAACGATTATTGAAAATCTAATTAAGGTTAACCTAGAATCATTTACTTAATCAATATATCAGTTAAAATCTGTCATTCAAATGTATGGTACTTTAAATTGTTTTTTTCGTTGTTGTGTAAAATAAACTTTTAAACTGTTTGAATTAATCCGTATTTATTAACAAGTGAACAATTTGTTTTTGTGTAATACAGTTTTTGTTTGAAATACCAGCCTTGTTTTTTGTTTCTCGTTGCCGATTTGGAAAAGTACCACGGTGATCGTACCGGTGCTTTATATGAGGACAACGGAAGGGAAATCCTACCTAAATGTTAGTGTACTTGAGTTGTTTAGCGAGGATAAAACCAATTGTATCCTAATCGGGCTTTATTAGTCCTATACTGGTGCGAACGGATTGAAGGAGATCATTCTGAGTGTCAATCGAAGACAATTGCCCTATTACTCCTGAGTTATTGAGTGACGAGGTGGATATAAATATTAAATTACAACCATCGCCTTCGTTCTTGCGGTGCAACATAGATAGTTTTTGGTGTTAGAACAACAGTATTGCAACGCAACTTTTTTTATATAAAATTTTTTTTCTATCACTACTGTTTTCCACGCAACCGTCGTGTCAAAGTTTTGATATTGCTGCCGGATATTATTCCTCTGCCGTCACTGTATGCAACAATAAATTTTATATGCCAACCATTCTGCATTCATCTGCCGCTGCATGGAATAATACTTTTTTTGTATTAATACAATCGCTCATCCTTCATCTGCCGTCACTGTATGCAACAATAAATTTTATATGCCAACCATTCTGCATTCATCTGCCGCTGCATGGAATAATAGTTTTTTTTTAATATTAACACAATCGCTCATCATTCAACCGCCGTCCCCGTATGCAACAATAAATTTTATATACCAACCATTCTACATTCATCTGCCGCTGCATGGAATAATAATTTTTTTTAATAATACAATTCGATTCACCGTTTCTACTCATCATTTTATTCAACGTTTATAAGTACAAAATTATTCACCGCTGATGATTGCCAGTTTATCTAACAGTTCTACTTATCATTCTATTCAACGTTTATAATATTCAACGCTGTTGATTGCAAGTTTGTTTAACGTTTCTAATTAACATTTTATTCAACAAAATTATCCAACGCTTCTGATTGCAAGTTTATTGAACGTTTCTACTTAACATTGTATTCAACGTTTATAAGTACAAAATTATTCAACGCTGTTGATTGCAATTTTATTTAACGTTTCGACTTAACATTTTATTCAACATTTATACGTACAACTGTATTCAACATTTTTGATATACAAATATCTTCGTGAAGTTTCCAACGTGACCAACGTGCAGATGGAAGGCTGATACAATCAGGATAGGAGGTCGGGATTTAATCATGGGGTGAGTACACTTAGTTTGTTTAATTTTTATTTTATTAACGTAGGGGTGTGAATGGGTGTGAAAAGGCGTGTCAGTGATTGAATGGGGGCGTGTTAGACGTCGGATGTGTGGGTGAATGTGTGACGCGTGAGTGTGTGGGCGTCTGAGAGTGATTGTGGGGGGTTGGACGTGCAGATCGTGGGTCTTTCGCAAATGGGGGCGCCAGAGTCTCCATTTTTCCACTTGTATTTCTTTCCATTTCTGCAAATTTTCGTAAATAGCGTACATTTATGTATTTGTGCTGAAGTAGCAGGGTTTCTTAATCGTTCCCATGGGCTGAAGTTACCTTGGGGCAAGAAAATAAATCTCGCTAGGTACGCTTCCTGCTATGCCATTCTCATTGTATCGCCAATGAGAAAGCTCTTCATTACAAATTGGCGCCCAACGTGGGGCTCCTCTAAGGGTTTCTACAGTGATGTAGGACTCTGGAGGAGTCCCTCCATAAATTCAAAAATTTTTTGAAAAATTTTTTTAAAAAATTTTTCTTCTTCATATTAATTTTCTGTTTCCACCCTACAATAATTAGAGGCTCTGGCGACGGGAAGCAACTCCATGCTTCAAACGCGCAGGAGCGGTGATAATCTGAGGTGTCTCCGATTATCATCGATGGGGTGTTGCGTCCCCACGTCTCCAGCAACAGTTCTCCATGTTTGTAATTTTCTGAAACGCAAGGGTGAGAATGATTCTTCTGGATCATTCTCAATGGGCTTTACAAACCCACGGACCCTAGTAACGGCTGGGTTTCTTGCTGGCACGGGGAATGCCGGAGGTGACCAGATGCCAGGATTAGATATTTGTGAAATGGTGTATACGCCTATCACATCCATCCTGGTCATCGGGTTATGCTCTGGGTTCGCTGTGGCAGCGAGATTCACAGCTGGGCTAACGACTCCTTAACGTTAGAGGCCCCTCCCAGGAGCGTTAGCACCCTATGATCCGAGTTGTCCCGTTCTCACGAATGATACTGGGGAACATCTTCCAAAGCCGTTAGATATCAACTGCTGAGGGAAGAGTTCGCCCAGTCTTCATGTCGTGAGTTAATTGGATTAGCTCGGATCATAGCACCTTTCCGTATGAGTTGGCGGCGTGGATCGCAGCTGGCGAGTGTTGTTGATTCAGAGGATTTATCTTCTGACCACCCCATCAACACTCGTCCGCTGGGTGAGACACTACCAGCTCATACCCATTCTCATTCCTTTCCCACCTTACCTTTTCCCATCCTTATACCTCCCTTCTTGCTCCCTTTCCCTTACCTTATTTCCCATCCTTTAACGTAGGTTATTTTAAATTTTTCTTTGGTCCCAAAACAAAATAAAAACAACAATACATAAAGAAAGAACGGCGATCGACGCTTTCAACCCAGTGTGGTGAACTCCCCCCTTGATTGGTCCGTCCGTCCGTCGTCCATAAATAAATAACAAATTAATAAATATAAAGATAAAATAAATAATTATAAAATATTTAATAAATATAACAATACTTAAATAAATAGTAACTAAGTAAATCAGCTGATATTGTCCGATATTAATTTTTTTCTTATAAACCAATTTTAGGTCCGTCTAAAATCTTAAGAAATAAAAACTAAAATCAGGAAATAAGAATTAAAATCTTAAGAAATAATAACTAAAAACATCAAGAAATAAGAACTAAAATATCCATAAATAGACGAAAATATATCCGAAAGGACGCTATAGGACGATTGCATCATCACCTCAGCTATAGTATTATTTTTTTTGTTAATTTAAGTAGTATTATTAATTTCTCTATTTTTGCTTTGCATGTTAGTTTTAATTTTTTTATTATTAATGCATGTCAAGTTAAATTTGCTTATATCAATTTTGTTAAACTTGTAACTTAAAATAGTCTTGTCTAACCGGTAGGCTTGCCGCTCTCTTTTTTTTGGATTTTTTTTTATACGGTTCCACCGCTTACAATAAGGTAGTCTAATTGTTTTATCTCTATCCTCCTAACGTTTTGCTACGAATTTTGTTTTTTTTAGTACCTTTATCGTTGATAATAGCGTAGCTTAATTTTTTTTCTCTCTTGTTAGGATTTTTCTTCCGTGTAGGTAAAACTCATTGTTCCGAATTTCCCTCTTCTGCCATAGTTGTAGTATACCTATTTAATCTCAAATTACAGGTTTTCACCACTGATTGTTCACACGTACATCTTAAGTAGTAATAGATATTTCTATTCTTGATTCACGCTCGGCGTTAGCCCGTTTAACAAGTTTCTTAATCCATACATCTGACGAATTGGTCAGATATCGCGCAGCTGTTTAAGGTTTGAATAACTGAATTTCCATACAACTCTTTAAATTCTGCTCTAAAATATTTAAAGTAATAAAATATTGTAATAAAATTATTTTTTTGTAATAATTAAATTGTTTATTTGGCTTCAACGCTCGCATTGATAGTGTATCAATTTTCTCTTCGCTCTCCATATACTTGCCTTTATTGGTCTAGTCCTGTGCGGCGGTTTGAGTTTTCATAATGTCAGCTGCTGATAAGATTGACGTTCTGGACAGGTCCAGCTCTTGTGCAGTCTGTCAACAAGAAATAGTGCCGGCCGACGTAAAACTCCTCACTCGGTGTAACCACCTCTTCCATGATATCTGCCTCAACGACTGGTTGCTGCAGAATGGTACCTGCCCGATTTGTCGAGCCGCTTGCGAACGTGCCGACTTACAAAGGTTACCTCGAGGGATGGATAAAACTAATGATACAGTAGTGCCACCACCACCGCGACCGGTGACACGCTCTATTACCGCAGGTTGGCAACGTCGTCCTAGTATTGGAAATCAACACTCTTCTACTCCCATGGCAGTCCAACTCCCACGATCTAGACTCGCCGATGAAGTGCGAGGGAATATAGCTCAAAGATCTCCCATATATAGTGCCGCTGCAGCGGAAGATCAAGGTTTTCAGGAAGCGGTACATGCTCACATCGATCAAGAAATTTCTAGGATTAATCACTCAATGATGCAATCACGTGCTCCGGTACCTGAAGTGATGTTACCTCTAGCACCAATTGCAGTATCACCCACCACCCCGCGTCATCAATCGGGTCCTTCCAGAAATTATACGCCAGTAAATGCGTTTGTGCAAAATAATGTACCAGTACCACCAATGTTTGCTGAACCTCATCCTGCTCTTGCTCCAGCTAGAATGCGAACACATCTCGAACAGCACTCTACAACAATTAGAAATTGGAACGTAACGTTCTCAGGTAGACCCGATGGTCTAGATGTTGAAGCGTTCATCTTCAGAATAGAGCGGCTGACAGAGATGTGTTTAAATAGCGATTTTACTATTGTCACCCGCTGTCTGTATCTGTTGTTCACCGATCGAGCTGCTGATTGGTTCTGGAGATATTTTCGCCAGAACCGACAGCTTATTTGGACTGACTTGTGTCATGCTCTTCGAATAGAATTTCAGGACAGGCAGACGGACGAAGAGGTAAAGGAGCGGATGAGGGCCAGGAAACAGCGGCCCACTGAATTGTTTGACGAATTCTTACAATCAATTTATCGACTGGCAGATAAACTACGAGTACCGATGCCGGATGTGGAGTTGTTCTCCTTGATTCGCAACAACTTACGATTGGAAGTTAGAAGGGAGCTGCTATATGTCACCATTTATGGACTGGAACAGCTGCGCCAGCTCTGCCGTGATCGCGAAAAATTATGGGCCGAATCAATAACCAGACCGCGAGATTATAATATTAGACCATCTAGACCGGTGTCAGAAGTGGACTTGGATCGTGAATTCTCACAAATTCAAATTAGCGAATCGTTACCAATTACATCCAACGAACTCGCGGCAATACAGCCCGCCCCTAATATGAAACGAATAACCAGTTCCACTATTTGTTGGAACTGTAAACGACCTGGTCATCGGTGGCACGATTGTCGTGAATCACAGCGATTGTTTTGTTGGGGATGTGGAAAGGACGATGTATTATGTCCAAACTGTGAAAATTGTCGGGGAAACCGAAGGGGGGGCCAGAATCCCAACACCTTTTCTCGCTCCCAGGACCTGTCTTAGATTCATCTGAGACCACAATTTGTCTCCTGATCCTTCGAATATTTCATCAACTAGTCCCAATAACCTATTAGTACACGATACACTGTTGAGCCGAGCTTCAACATCCAATTTGATAGAACACTCTTGGAATACTCTACCCGTAAGTATTTCAATCAGAGACGAAACAGATAATAATTCCATTATCGTCACCCCTGAAACACCGATTATAAATGCGACTTTTAATGATTGGGTATCCACTCATGATCCTAATGTGAAATTATTGAAACGAACACCCGTGCATACTGAACCACAACCATTGTATACCAAAACCAAATCTTTCCAACAGCGATTGAACGAATACCTGAAGATACGTTCGAATATATTTATCGATGCATTATCGCCTTTGAAACCTCCATCGCCCTCTGTACTCCGTTCTCGTATTTATTGGCAACAACGACATTTGTTTAAATCCAAAACCATTTCCTCCATTGTGAAATTGGCCAACGATGTGAGATCTTATGCCACAGTGTCCATATTGGGTAAACAACATACTGGACTGTTGGATAGTGGAGCGTCTTTGACTGTAATTGGTGGTGATTTTGCTAAAGAAATCGTACAGACTCCAGACCTTCTGACTTATTCTTCTGCAGTAGTCCGTACTGCCGATGGGCAAAGACAGAAGATCTTGGGGTTTGTAACAACAAAGATCTCATTTATGAACCAAGTCAGAACCCTGGACGTTTTCGTTATCCCGTGTTTAACTCAAAATCTATATCTAGGTATAGATTTCTTTAATGCTTTTGGCTTGTTTAACCCAATATTTAGCTTACCTACATTTTCGACTACAGAGTCAGTAATTTCAGAATTGTCTATGGACAAACAGGAACGCTTACAAAACACTATCCAACTTCTACCTTCATTTTCAAAAATGGGTCTGGGTCGAACACATTTGATAGAACATGTGATTGATGTGGGGACGGCCGCTCCCATCAAACAACGTCACTACCCGATTTCGCCCGCCATTGAGAAACTGATGGGAGAAGAACTGGATAGGATGTTATCTCTGGGTATTATAGAGGTTTCTAACAGTCCTTGGTCGAGTCCAGTGGTTTTAATTCGCAAACCTGGGAAGAATCGTCTTTGTTTGGATAGTAGAAAGGTCAATACAGTTACTAAAAAGGATGCTTACCCCCTCCCACAGATAGATGGAATCTTGAGTCGTCTGCCACAGAGCAATTTCATTTCCAGTTTGGATCTGAAAGACGCTTTCTGGCAGATACCGCTAGAAAAACACTCCCGAGAGAAAACTGCTTTTACGGTCCCAGGGCGGCCATTGTATCAGTTCGTAAGAATGCCTTTCGGACTATGCAATGCGCCGCAAACAATGACCAAATTGATGGACCAAGTAATTCCTCCACATATCAAGTCGTGCGTCTTCGTATACTTGGATGATCTTCTAATAGTTACAGATACCTTTGAGGCCCATCTGAAACTGTTAGAAGATATCTCCCAGTGTCTTAGACGTGCGAACTTGACGATAAACGTGGAAAAAAGTAAGTTTCTCTTGCCGGAGGTAAAATATTTGGGATATGTTGTGGGAGGTGGTACGTTGAAAATCGATCCTGATAAAACTCAGGCTATTTCTGAATTTCCTACACCGCGTACGTCCAAACAGATTCGACGATTCCTGGGTATGGCGGGTTATTATCGCCGTTTTATATCTGATTTCTCTGCTATGTCCTCTCCAATATCAGATTTGTTGAAGAAAAATTCTAATAAATTCGTATGGACACCAGAAGCTGAAATAGCATTTATAAATCTCAAAAATGCTCTCATATCAGCACCAGTCCTCATAAACCCCGACTATACTAAACCCTTTACTCTCCAGTGCGACGCTAGCAACGACGGTATAGGTTGTACTACTTCAGTGTGACATGGACGGTATGGAACACCCCATAGCGTACATGTCCAAAAAACTAAATTCTGCGCAGCGCAATTACTCCACTAGTGAGAAAGAGTGTCTAGCCGCCGTACTGGGAGTAAAGAAATTTAGAGCGTATGTCGAGGGTCAGGCCTTTAAGATCATAACTGACCATGCTTCGTTAAAATGGTTAATGCAACAAAAAGACCTTTCTGGTCGATTGGCTCGTTGGAGCTTGAAATTGCAGGGTTACGTCTTTGATATTGAGTACCGAAAAGGAAAATTAAATACTGTTCCTGACACTCTATCAAGACGTGACTCTGTCGATATCATTTCTGAACTATGTCCAGTGCCTGAATTAGATCTTAATTCCCCTTTCTTCAACACTTCTCGATATTTGGAGTTGGTAAATCTGGTTACCGAAGCAGACGGTACATTGCCTGATCTGAAAGTAATTTCTGGTCGGGTTTATAAACGGTTGGCTTGTCTAGATCTTGATATTCCTTCAGAGGATGAGGTTTGGAAATTGTGGTTACCTGAGGAATACACTGACGAATGTATTGCAAGGGCCCACAATCCTCCTACCTCATCTCATGGAGGTCTAGCAAAAACCCTGTATAATATTCGTAAATTTTACTATTGGCCTCGTATGTATACCCAGGTTAAATCGTACATAGGAAATTGTAAGACCTGCAAAGAAATCAAAGCGACAAATGTTTCACTTCGTGCTCCTATGGTGTCTCAGATGAAAACAGAACGAATTGGTCAGCGATTATATATCGATATTCTTGGCCCTTATCCTCGTTCAAAGGCCGGGAATATCGCTATTCTTGTAGTATTAAATCATGTTACGAAATATCCATTTTTATTTCCTTTACGGAAACTAACTGCTGAACCAATTTGTCATCTATTGGCTACCAATGTCTTTCACGTATTTGGTTGTCCAGAGGTAACAGAGGTAATGTGTCCGATAACGGGACCCAATTCAAATCTAAATTGTTTGAAGATTTCTTGGCGAAGCACGGAGTTAAACACACCTTATTGGCCTTATATTCACCTCAAGCTAATGCTTCTGAACGGGTAAATAGAAGTGTTTTATCTGGTATTCGAGCCTATTTAAAGGAGGAGCATTCTAAATGGGATCTGCACTTGAGCGAGATCGCTTGTGCACTACGTTGTTCTCTTCACCAAACTCTTAAATGTTCCCCATATTTCGCAATGTTTGGAATAAGTATGGTGACTCATGGTTAGTCATATGAATTGCTGAGACGACTGAATAGTCTACATGACCCAGGTGAAACGATTCTGCGTCCTGACTACCTCAATAAGATTCGGACTCGAATTCTAGATCTAACTGCCGAAGCATTTGTCAAGAGTCCTGAAAGATACAATTTACAATTATCTGCTAAACTTGCACAGAAGTTTGTTGAGACCAGAGTAATAAGGTTGGTAGGTGGCGCCACCTACGAACTGGAAGACCTGGTTTCCAAACGTAGAGGTGTTTATCATTCCAAGGACATTCGCGCCTAACATCGGTAATACTTTTTTTTGTCAGTATGATAATATATTTCGCTTGTGTTTCACCGCCATTGTAGGTCAAGAATATCGACGACCATAAAGTATGGAGGTGGTTTCGTTTTGAATTCACAGTTCAGTGAGCGGGTACTAACTTTGGTGTTCAGGTCTTGTTTCAAATTTTTTTTTGTTTTGACTATTTGCAAGCGAAAATTCCGAGATTGCACGTATTGAATGTGGTTCAATTAGTTACTTTGAAACTATGTGAACAACCTTCAGAACCACGAAGTCGGATGCGTATAATGTGTAGCCCGGCTAGCGTAGTCGGAGAAGCATGAGACTCTTGTTAGTTCAGGTGTGGGTTTCGAGCCTGCATAACGTAAAAACGGAATTGTGTCGGGTATTTCATTAAAGGAGTCGGTCCAATGATATTTTACCTTTCGATCTTGTAGCAGATTGAATAATTTTTTTGTGACTTTAGAGTCTCGGGAACCCCCAGATCTGCCCGAAATTGGGTCTGGATTGTTGTATTTATCCATCGCTTACAATAGAGTAGAATACCGTTTTTATCGTTACCCCTCCAAAATGTTTTATTTGTATAATCGTAGATCCTTTGTTTCTGCTAAGACTGGGCTATGTAATACCGATCGATTTGATTACTAAATTGTAGATCATTGAAGTGCCTCACCGTACTAATATGGATGTACAAGGTCTATTGGCGACCAATCTATGCCTTTTTCAACTTCTTTTTGGACGGGAGCTCTCTTCCAAAAAGTACTTGTTCTGTAATGGATAGCCTGGAAGAATGCTTGAACACGGTGTATTATAGCCTCGGATTCTTTAGTGTCATTTGTGATCACCATAAGTAGCTTGTAATAGTTTTTTTTATCCATCATTAACAGACACATTTTTCGTATAGTCTCAGATTCATTAGTTGTCAATTTTTTTATTAACATGTACAGCTCGTAATGGTTTCCCATCCATTTACCTTCAATAGTCTTATTTCTATAGTCCCCGAAACCCATAGTTTCCTTATTTGTCCTGAAACTTACTTAAATTTTCAATAGCTGGACAAACGTATTTGAGAGAAAATTGAACAAATTACACTAGTTTTATATGTTAATTAATATAATATAATATTAATTAATTTGAACTAATTAAAAATTTTTCCTTAAATATTGTCTATATAAATAATAAAATTTAATCTTACAACCCCCTAAAATTGACGCGCGCTACGTTTTCATTCGATTATTTTCACTATACTGCTTGAATTTGAATTTTCTAAACACCAACCGTGGTGAAGCAACGAAGTTTTCAAACCTCATAACAGCTGTGCGTATTTTTCCAATCGTCAACATACAAAGAATTACTAACTTGCTTTGTTAAAATATTCGATTTATCTTTGTATGACTGTAATATTTTGCTTCAAGCAATCTTTCCGTTATGGAACTGAACTTCACTGTACTGATATAGTAAATTGTAGTTTTGTAATATCTTAACACCATAACATCCATTGAACTTGCATTTAATTCATTTTAAATTCAATGATAAATGTTATTGATGTATCAGAAATGCTTTGTATCACAAAATTGTTTTTGTGCCATAATATCCAATAACAAACAGTTTTGTATAACTATAAAAAGTTCCCAACAATTGAAAACTTGATGGAAATTAATTATATTCCATCTAAAACACTGTATTCGAGTCATTTCGAGACTAAAAATTTTGGCTATATAATAAGCCACTGTAAATTATTCTTTCTCTTAGTTCTACTACCTTTTTGTCAGAACATCAGACAGCTGATTGTTTTTTTTTGACGTCTTCGAGTGAAAAAAAATATTGCATGTGCTCGGTCTAAAAAAAGAAATGAGTTTTCTTGAGTGTCAATAAATTCCTTATTTAATTAAAATAAAATAAAAGAAATTCTGTTTTGTGTTGATGTGTTTGTCCTGATTGCGAAATCTAGTGGTGAAGAAGTTCAATGTTAATCGTGTTCGTAGTGAATCGTTCGTCAATTAGTTAAATTTTGTCATAGAGTTCTCATATCATCTTTGTTGAAAGCACAAAGCAATAAAAAGTATCGCCAAATGCCTGTGATTAAGTATATATTTATATAGTTCCGTGTATTGCACGCTACCCACAAGGTCATTGAGATGACCCAGCTATTTCGAATCCGATATCAGTAAGGATAACGGTTACCGCAAAGATCAAATAAAAATAGATAAATGGAGATTAAAGAAGATGCGCACACAGGCATTGAAATTCTGATGTGTCGTGTAAACAAAACAAACCCAAAAACATAATAAAGAAATTCTGAAATTTAATAAAATTAAGAACCACGTAAGTTTTTTCTTTACATTACGAGTTAATTGCTTAAATTAGGATTTTTTTGCTTTTCTCTAAATAATAGTATTAAAAAAATTATAATTAAATAACATAAAGAAAGAATGATTATTGAAAATCTAAGTAAGGTGAACTTAGAATCAGTTACTTAAACAGTATAACAGTTAATATCTGTCATTCAAATGGGTGATACTTTAAATTGTTGTTTGTTGTTGTGCAAAATAAATTTTAAACTGTTTTAGGATTAAAATTATAATAAAATAACCTAAAGAAAGAACGATTATTGAAAATCTAATTAAGGTTAACCTAGAATCATTTACTTAATCAATATAACAGTTAAGATCTGTCATTCAAATGTATGGTACTTTAAATTGTTTGTTTGTTGTTGTGCAAAATAAATTTTAAACTGTTTTAGGATTAAAATTATAATAAAATAACCTAAAGAAAGAACGATTATTGAAAATCTAATTAAGGTTAACCTGTAACGAAGGATATTTCGTAACATCCCCATTCATTATCATTTTTTTTTACTTTCCCTTAGTACTTTCCTTCGTCACAAGGTGCCCGATTCCAGATTTGAATTCACAAATTTTGTGTCTCATGACATTATACCCGACTTCTCAAATCCATTTATCTAAGTTTCAGTTTTTCTAATAATT
This sequence comes from Diogma glabrata, assembly GCA_963693315.1. Taxonomy (NCBI): domain Eukaryota; kingdom Metazoa; phylum Arthropoda; class Insecta; order Diptera; family Cylindrotomidae; genus Diogma; species Diogma glabrata. The sequence goes on from CAVNZG010000698.1 coordinate 72,463, forward strand.
CAAGATATTCATAATTAAATTACAACCGTTCCCATGTTTCGTTTTGGCAATTTGGCAAAACATGTTTATCCACTTAAATCCTAACGGTTCCCATGCTTCGTTTTTGTAATCAGTGCAAAAACGTTTTCAAAAATTATCTAATTTCTGTCTTTCCCACATTAAAACTGAAACCGAGTTATAATAATTTAAATTAATTCTCGAAATATGATAAAGTCTTTTCTTTTATTGTGAGAATTTTTTTTACTATCTTCACAGTTTAGTGAATTCCTGGAAACATTCTTTTTTTTGTCTTAAATGCATTTCGTTAAACATTTTAACAAAAAGCTCATATTAAACCGAGGTTTCGAGTAAAGCCAGAAAATCGTTGGTCGGGACTCGCAAAGTATCTCTCGACCTATATGGTTACGTGAGCTACGAACGAATAAATACGGACGGGTGATTTGGTTGTGGTTTTTTTGTTGTATTTTGGCTATTTGTGTTTTTTTTTTTTTTGGTTTTTTTTTAAGTTTGTTTATCTGAGTTTATTGTAATTATTAAAGAAAAATTGAAAAATTGATTTGAAATTATTTAAGAAAAGTTTATGTTCAGATCACATTTAGTAGAGTAAATCTACAAAGAAAAAATAAAATAGTGATTTTTTGGTAAAACTGATCTGAGTTTATTGTAATTATTAAAGAAAAATTGAAAAATTGATTTGAAATTATTTAAGAAAAGTTTATGTTCAGATCACATTTAGTAGAGTGAATCTACAAAGAAAAAATAAAATAGTGATTTTTTTTGGTAAAACTGATCTGAGTTTATTGTAATTATTAAAGAAGAATTGAATAATTGATTTGAAATTATTTAAGAAAAGTTTATGTTCAGATCACATTTAGTAGAGTGAATCTACAAAGAAAAAATAAAATAGTGATTTTTTTTGGTAAAACTGATCTGAGTTTATTGTAATTATTAAAGAAAAATTGAATAATTGATTTGAAATTATTTAAGAAAAGTTTATGTTCAGATCACATTTAGTAGAGTGAATCTACAAAGAAAAAATAAAATAGTGATTTTTTGGTAAAACTGATCTGAGTTTATTGTAATTATTAAAGAAAAATTGAAAAATTGATTTGAAATTATTTAAGAAAAGTTTATGTTCAGATCACATTTAGTAGAGTAAATCTACAAAGAAAAAATAAAATAGTGATTTTTTGGTAAAACTGATCTGAGTTTATTGTAATTATTAAAGAAAAATTGAAAAATTGATTTGAAATTATTTAAGAAAAGTTTATGTTCAGATCACATTTAGTAGAGTGAATCTACAAAGAAAAAATAAAATAGTGATTTTTTGGTAAAACTGATCTGAGTTTATTGTAATTATTAAAGAAAAATTGAAAAATTGATTTGAAATTATTTAAGAAAAGTTTATGTTCAGATCACATTTAGTAGAGTAAATCTACAAAGAAAAAATAAAATAGTGATTTTTTGGTAAAACTGATCTGAGTTTATTGTAATTATTAAAGAAAAATTGAAAAATTGATTTGAAATTATTTAAGAAAAGTTTATGTTCAGATCACATTTAGTAGAGTGAATCTACAAAGAAAAAATAAAATAGTGATTTTTTTTGGTAAAACTGATCTGAGTTTATTGTAATTATTAAAGAAGAATTGAATAATTGATTTGAAATTATTTAAGAAAAGTTTATGTTCAGATCACATTTAGTAGAGTGAATCTACAAAGAAAAAATAAAATAGTGATTTTTTTTGGTAAAACTGATCTGAGTTTATTGTAATTATTAAAGAAAAATTGAATAATTGATTTGAAATTATTTAAGAAAAGTTTATGTTCAGATCACATTTAGTAGAGTGAATCTACAAAGAAAAAATAAAATAGTGATTTTTTGGTAAAACTGATCTGAGTTTATTGTAATTATTAAAGAAAAATTGAAAAATTGATTTGAAATTATTTAAGAAAAGTTTATGTTCAGATCACATTTAGTAGAGTAAATCTACAAAGAAAAAATAAAATAGTGATTTTTTGGTAAAACTGATCTGAGTTTATTGTAATTATTAAAGAAAAATTGAAAAATTGATTTGAAATTATTTAAGAAAAGTTTATGTTCAGATCACATTTAGTAGAGTGAATCTACAAAGAAAAAATAAAATAGTGATTTTTTTGGTAAAACTGATCTGAGTTTATTGTAATTATTAAAGAAAAATTGAATAATTGATTTGAAATTATTTAAGAAAAGTTTATGTTCAGATCACATTTAGTAGAGTGAATCTACAAAGAAAAAATAAAATAGTGATTTTTTTTGGTAAAACTGATCTGAGTTTATTGTAATTATTAAAGAAAAATTGAATAATTGATTTGAAATTATTTAAGAAAAGTTTATGTTCAGATCACATTTAGTAGAGTGAATCTACAAAGAAAAAATAAAATAGTGATTTTTTTTGGTAAAACTGATCTGAGTTTATTGTAATTATTAAAGAAGAATTGAATAATTGATTTGAAATTATTTAAGAAAAGTTTATGTTCAGATCACATTTAGTAGAGTGAATCTACTAAAAAAATAAAATAGTGATTTTTTTTTGTGTAAAACTGATCCGAGTTAATTATCAATTATAGTAATATAATTTCATTTGTATTAACTATCGAAGCAGTGAGAAAAGGAAAATATATTATTTAAAATTGGTTATGTGAGTGTTTTCTTCCGTATTTATAACACCGACTTAAGAGGAAGGGGAAAAAGTAAAGGAATAAAACCAGGTGAGTCCTTCATTTAGCTATAGTATTGGGTTTGGGTACTATGTGTTGGAGTGGGGTTTGTTTGGTTTTCGGGGAATAACATGAACTGGCGAAGTATTCAAATGGGACGTGGGACGATGGCAAAATTAATGAAATGTCGAGTCCGTTGCCCACATCTCCTTGATGGATTATGCATTCTTCTGAAATGAGTTAACATGGTGTTTGGAGGGGACAGGTAAGTAGGAATGTCTAAGCCGTGTGGCCCTCCTGAAATTTTTTATTACCGCTGACTCCCAGGATTATCTGACTGCCGAACAAACTCACGACAAATACTTACGACTGAGCCAAGCAAACAGCGGTGTTCGGACAAACAGCCAGGTAAACAAATCTCTAACGTTAGTAAGTGCCATCTTTCCTCACCTCTGGAGATCTAGATGGTGCTGATAAACGTTACAAACCTAGAATCATTTACTTAATCAATATATCAGTTAAAATCTGTCATTCAAATGTATGGTACTTTAAATTGTTTTTTTCGTTGTTGTGTAAAATAAACTTTAAACTGTTTGAATTAATCCGTATTTATTAACAAGTGAACAATTTGTTTTTGTGTAATACAGTTTTTGTTTGAAATACCAGCCTTGTTTTTTGTTTCTGGTTGCCGATTTGGAAAAGTACCACGGTGATCGTACCGGTGCTTTATATGAGGACAACGGAAGGGAAATCCTACCTAAATGTTAGTGTATTTGAGTTGTTTAGCGAGGATAAAACCAATTGTATCCTAATCGGGCTTTATTAGTCCTATACTGGTGCGAACGGATTGAAGGAGATCATTCTGAGTGTCAATCGAAGACAATTGCCCTATTACTCCTGAGTTATTGAGTGACGAGGTGGATATAAATATTAAATTACAACCATCGCCTTCGTTCTTGCGGTGCAACATAGATAGTTTTTGGTGTTAGAACAACAGTATTGCAACGCAACTTTTTTTATATAAAATTTTTTTTCTATCACTACTGTTTTCCACGCAACCGTCGTGTCAAAGTTTTGATATTGCTGCCGGATATTATTCCTCTGCCGTCACTGTATGCAACAATAAATTTTATATGCCAACCATTCTGCATTCATCTGCCGCTGCATGGAATAATACTATTTTTATATTAACACAATCGCTCATCCTTCATCTGCCGTCACTGTATGCAACAATAAATTTTATATGCCAACCATTCTGCATTCATCTGCCGCTGCATGGAATAATAGTTTTTTTTTAATATTAACACAATCGCTCATCATTCAACCGCCGTCCCCGTATGCAACAATAAATTTTATATACCAACCATTCTACATTCATCTGCCGCTGCATGGAATAATAATTTTTTTTAATAATACAATTCGATTCACCGTTTCTACTCATCATTTTATTCAACGTTTATAAGTACAAAATTATTCACCGCTGATGATTGCCAGTTTATCTAACAGTTCTACTTATCATTCTATTCAACGTTTATAATATTCAACGCTGTTGATTGCAAGTTTGTTTAACGTTTCTAATTAACATTTTATTCAACAAAATTATCCAACGCTTCTGATTGCAAGTTTATTGAACGTTTCTACTTAACATTGTATTCAACGTTTATAAGTACAAAATTATTCAACGCTGTTGATTGCAATTTTATTTAACGTTTCGACTTAACATTTTATTCAACATTTATACGTACAACTGTATTCAACATTTTTGATATACAAATATCTTCGTGAAGTTTCCAACGTGACCAACGTGCAGATGGAAGGCTGATACAATCAGGATAGGAGGTCGGGATTTAATCATGGGGTGAGTACACTTAGTTTGTTTAATTTTTATTTTATTAACGTAGGGGTGTGAATGGGTGTGAAAAGTCGTGTCAGTGATTGAATTTGGGCGTGTTAGTCGTCGGATGTGTGGGTGAATGTGTGACGCGTGAGTGTGTGGGCGTCTGAGAGTGATTGTGGGGGGTTGGACGTGCAGATCGTGGGTCTTTCGCAAATGGGGTCGCCAGAGTCTCCATTTTTCCACTTGTATTTCTTTCCATTTCTGCAAATTTTCGTAAATAGCGTACATTTCTGTATTTGTGCTGAAGTAGCAGGGTTTCTTAATCGTTCCCATGGGCTGAAGCTAGCTTGGGGCAAGAAAATAAATCTCGCTAGGTACGCTTCCTGCTATGCCATTCTCATTGGTTCGCCAATGAGAAAGCTCTTCATTACAGGGTCTTGGGTATCCATTTGTTATCAGCGTCGGCTCTAAAAGTTTAAAATTTTCTTTATGAAAACGATGGTCAGATAATTTTATTATTTTGTCACAGAGGATCTTGATGGTGTTAATTTTGTAGTTGTGGGGCAACCAAGACTTATAATTTAAATATCGTCCGGACCAGGTATCTTTATGATACCAGTTTGTAGATAGTGTTCCGTCAGAGTTTCTTATCACTTTCGTATCTAAGAAAGAAAGACAACCATTTTCCTCAAGTTCTATCGTGAATTTAATGTGTTGTTCGAAATCATTAAACGTTTTCAGGAAATTATCAACTTCTTCTGCTGGAACTGCAGTGAAAATGTCGTCTGCGTATCGATAGAAGAAAGGTATAGTAAATTTAAACGAAGAAAGTACCGAAGCTTCAATAAATTCCATGACTGTGTTAGCTATATCTGGACTAATCGGCGATCCCATCGGAGAGCCAAACTTCTGGCGGTACACTTTTCTGTTAAATGTAAAAATACAATTTTCTAGAACCAACCAGTTGCCCCACAACTACAAAATTAACACCATCAAGATCCTCTGTGACAAAATAATAAAATTATCTGACCATCGTTTTCATAAAGAAAATTTTAAACTTTTAGAGACGACGCTGATAACAAATGGATACCCAAGACCCCTAGTTGAGAAAACCATCAGAGGTAACATCTTTAATCATCTACATGGCCAAGAAAACAGAAGAGTTAGAGAACCAGATGAAAAATACCTATCCATACCTTACATTAAAAATCTTTTCGAAAAAGTTAGGGCATTGTTAGCACGATACAATGTAAAAACGGTAGGAAGATCAAATATCTCTCTGGATTCACTTTTTTCAAATCTGAAAGATAAGGTACCGCTGGACCAACAATCTAATCTAGTGTATAAAGTCACTTGCTCATGTCTTTCTGAATATGTGGGCAATACAAATCAGTACCTGAGAAAAAGGATTAATGAACACATCAATGGAGCATCTAACAACGATCCAAATTTTAGTAAAAGTGCATTATCTTCACATCTCAGAAACACCAAACATAAGATTAGTCTGAAAGAAAACGTGAAAGTACTCGCAAAAGAACCAAGTTACCATAAGCGCCGAATCATGGAAATGATCTTGATAAAGGAGAGTCAAAAAACAAAAAAATCTATCAACATCCAGAAAGACACAGAATATCTCAAAACAATATATGACAACCTCATATAAAATAAAGATCAAGCGCACAGAAAAAAGTTTGTTTGTTTGGTTTTTGTTTTTTTAATTGTTACTTAATTTGTTTTAAATTAATTTATCATTTTACTGACAATGTCAAAATTCCTTTTTCTGTGAAAAAAGTTTTGTGCTGTCTCAAAATATGTAATTTACATTGTTTGTTTTTTTAAGTTTTTTTAATTTTATTTATTTTTTTTAATTTGTTCTAAATTAATTTATTATTTTATTGAAATGACCATAGTTTAATTTTAGTTTGATATAGTTTCTGTAAAAAATTGTTTACAACTTAGAAAAAAGGGTAATTATTTTGTTTTGTAGACTTAAAGAAAATTAATTACATTATATTGTACATTTTTGTAGAATTTTTGAAAATGGCGTGGAAATTCGTCGAAACGTAAAATAAGAATAATAACAACGGGCCAAAAACCAAAGAAAATTGTCTTTTATTAAATTAAAAAAACGCCCAAGAAAACCATCTTTTACAAAATATAATTCTCCGTGGTGAAAATGGAGACTACCCAGAATGTCAACAACCACAATTTCTTCCAATATATTGGACGAGATTTTGGTGACACGACGGTACTACACATGAAAAAATTGTTGAATTCAAACATCCAACAAGCAAAATTAGTGAATAAGCTTCACTTTCTGCTGCGTTGTAGGACACAACAAGTTTTTCCTAACAAAAGAAAAATAAAAAATGCACAAAAAATTAATGAAGCTGTTTTCCTGAGACTACAAAACAGATTCATTTTTTCTATTATTAGTCAAGAAATAACAGAAACCACTAAGAGTATTCGTGAAAATAAAAGGAATCTAGGAAAATACACCAGAATAGTTGAACAACTAGATATACCATCTGAATTGAAGACCGAATTCATCAATAGATGCAAGATTCGATATGAAACGGTCTTTCAGAGAACCAAAGAAACCCATATCAGAAAGATGAACATCATTAGAAGCGAACAACAAAATGCAATCGAAATTTCGGAAGCTCACGATACCAACAAGTGGCTTGTTAACACCACAGACAAGGTAATACCTGACAATGTCAAATATATCTTAAGTCTGGGTGAAAAGTTTAGCCCTCCCACCCCTGCAAATGCTGTTCCGTTTACAAATATAATCTGCGATGTAGAAACCTTTCTGTATGATATGGAAGATGATTCCAAAACCGACATAAGAAATAATTTAGTGAATATTTTAACGAATTATAAAAATCTATGTAAAAACCAACCAAGAAAACATCTCACCAAAGAAGAACATACATTAACAACTCAAATTGCAGAAGCAAAACAATTCTGTAGAGACAACAAAGATATCATAATAACTCGAGCCGATAAAGGAAATGTTTCTGTAGTTATGTTCGAACGGGAATACATATCGAAAATGGAAGCGCAACTTAATGACTCTGAAACATACGACAAATTAAGATCAAATGGTACATTGGTCCTACAAAAGAAGGTCAACGATATGCTAATAGCTTGGCAGAATGATGGAAGAATAACAAAAGAGGAAGGACTACGTTTACGAAGAAACAATTGTGTTGTATCAAAGATGTACGGACTCCCAAAAATTCATAAACCAACTACACCTCTGCGTCCAATCGTTAGCTCTATTGGTTCTCCAACATATAATTTATCGTCTTTTCTTTCCACGATTCTAAAACCAAGTGTAGGCAACACATTTTCCTTTCAGAAAAATTCTGAAGAATTTATTGAAAAAATCAAAGACGTTGTTTTACCACCAGGTTATGTTTTACTATCACTCGATGTAACATCACTATTTACTAATGTAGATAGTAAACTCGTGATGAAGCTGATCAATAAGAACTGGATGGAAATTAAGAAAAGATCGAAAACCAAGCTCCTTAAAACTCAATTTATGGAAGCTCTACAATTGGTTCTAGAAAATTGTATTTTTACATTTAACAGAAAAGTGTACCGCCAGAAGTTTGGCTCTCCGATGGGATCGCCGATTAGTCCAGATATAACTAACACAGTCATGGAATTTATTGAAGCTTCAGTACTTTCTTCGTTTAAATTTACTATACCTTTCTTCTATCGATACGTAGACGACATTTTCACTGCAGTTCCAGCAGAAGAAGTTGATAATTTCCTGAAAACGTTTATTGATTTCGAACAACACATTAAATTCACGATAGAACTTGAGGAAAATGGTTGTCTTTCTTTCTTAGATACGAAAGTGATAAGAAACTCTGACGGAACACTATCTACAAACTGGTATCATAAAGATACCTGGTCCGGACGATATTTAAATTATAAGTCTTGGTTGCCCCACAACTACAAAATTAACACCATCAAGATCCTCTGTGACAAAATAATAAAATTATCTGACCATCGTTTTCATAAAGAAAATTTTAAACTTTTAGAGACGACGCTGATAACAAATGGATACCCAAGACCCCTAGTTGAGAAAACCATCAGAGGTAACATCTTTAATCATCTACATGGCCAAGAAAACAGAAGAGTTAGAGAACCAGATGAAAAATACCTATCCATACCTTACATTAAAAATCTTTTCGAAAAAGTTAGGGCATTGTTAGCACGATACAATGTAAAAACGGTAGGAAGATCAAATATCTCTCTGGATTCACTTTTTTCAAATCTGAAAGATAAGGTACCGCTGGACCAACAATCTAATCTAGTGTATAAAGTCACTTGCTCATGTCTTTCTGAATATGTGGGCAATACAAATCAGTACCTGAGAAAAAGGATTAATGAACACATCAATGAAGCATCTAACAACGATCCAAATTTTAGTAAAAGTGCATTATCTTCACATCTCAGAAACACCAAACATAAGATTAGTCTGAAAGAAAACGTGAAAGTACTCGCAAAAGAACCAAGTTACCATAAGCGCCGAATCATGGAAATGATCTTGATAAAGGAGAGTCAAAAAACAAAAAAATCTATCAACATCCAGAAAGACACAGAATATCTCAAAACAATATATCGTCGCTTTAATAATGAAACAACGTATTCGCAAAAGTGTAGTTTCGAGATAATTGGGTTTAAAGATTTTTCGATTTTCTGATTTTTGTAAACTCGGCAGCACAATTGAATGAATAAAGATATTGGGAAAAAAATTTCTACCAATTAATCTTGACTAATTTCCCCACAGCATAATAAAATTTCACATTAGTACCTGCTGGCTTTTCTACCTAAAAAGAGGTGAAAAGTCAATCAGGTACCTTATACGTTGTTTCATATTTCATATAAGTTATTTCATTTTGCATGGAAGGACGATTAAGCCTAAAACTAATTATTATTGAAATAACACATAATATTCTTACAATTTTTTATTTATATGAACCGGCATATCATGTAGTAATGAATGATGCTTATACAATATTTTAGATTTACCATTTCGTGTGGCGATCGTAATGTATGTAAAGTATACGACACTGATTTTACCCAAGTTATTATTCTGTAGGAATTGAAATATCGTACATGCATTTACGCTGTTTCAATATTTAACCAAATTCAAATTTGCATGTACGTTAATTAACAATATATTAATTTTCACCCCCAGTTATAAAAAAATTGGAAAATGTTAAAATGCCACTTTATAGACATCCTTATGAGGAATGCAGCGCACCCATTATATAAAAACAACGTATATATGGCATACGTTATTTCATTATTAAAGCGACGATATGACAACCTCATATAAAATAAAAGTATGGATCAAGCGCACAGAAAAAAGTTTGTTTGTTTGGTTTTTGTTTTTTTAATTGTTACTTAATTTGTTTTAAATTAATTTATCATTTTACTGACAATGTCAAAATTCCTTTTTCTGTGAAAAAAGTTTTGTGCTGTCTCAAAATATGTAATTTACATTGTTTGTTTTTTTAAGTTTTTTTAATTTTATTTATTTTTTTTAATTTGTTCTAAATTAATTTATTATTTTATTGAAATGACCATAGTTTAATTTTAGTTTGATATAGTTTCTGTAAAAAATTGTTTACAACTTAGAAAAAAAGGTAATTATTTTGTTTTGTAGACTTAAAGAAAATTAATTACATTATATTGTACATTTTTGTAGAATTTTTGAAAATGGCGTGGAAATTCGTCGAAACGTAAAATAAGAATAATAACAACGGGCCAAAAACCAAAGAAAATTGTCTTTTATTAAATTAAAAAACGCCCAAGAAAACCATCTTTTACAAAATATAATTCTCCGTGGTGAAAATGGAGACTACCCAGAATGTCAACAACCACAATTTCTTCCAATATATTGGACGAGATTTTGGTGACACGACGGTACTACACATGAAAAAATTGTTGAATTCAAACATCCAACAAGCAAAATTAGTGAATAAGATTCACTTTCTGCTGCGTTGTAGGACACAACAAGTTTTTCCTAACAAAAGAAAAATAAAAAATGCACAAAAAATTAATGAAGCTGTTTTCCTGAGACTACAAAACAGATTCATTTTTTCTATTATTAGTCAAGAAATAACAGAAACCACTAAGAGTATTCGTGAAAATAAAAGGAATCTAAGAAAATACACCAGAATAGTTGAACAACTAGATATACCATCTGAATTGAAGACCGAATTCATCAATAGATGCAAGATTCGATATGAAACGGTCTTTCAGAGAACCAAAGAAACCCATATCAGAAAGATGAACATCATTAGAAGCGAACAACAAAATGCAATCGAAATTTCGGAAGCTCACGATACCAACAAGTGGCTTGTTAACACCACAGACAAGGTAATACCTGACAATGTCAAATATATCTTAAGTCTGGGTGAAAAGTTTAGCCCTCCCACCCCTGCAAATGCTGTTCCGTTTACAAATATAATCTGCGATGTAGAAACCTTTCTGTATGATATGGAAGATGATTCCAAAACCGACATAAGAAATAATTTAGTGAATATTTTAACGAATTATAAAAATCTATGTAAAAACCAACCAAGAAAACATCTCACCAAAGAAGAACATACATTAACAACTCAAATTGCAGAAGCAAAACAATTCTGTAGAGACAACAAAGATATCATAATAACTCGAGCCGATAAAGGAAATGTTTCTGTAGTTATGTTCGAACGGGAATACATATCGAAAATGGAAGCGCAACTTAATGACTCTGAAACATACGACAAATTAAGATCAAATGGTACATTGGTCCTACAAAAGAAGGTCAACGATATGCTAATAGCTTGGCAGAATGATGGAAGAATAACAAAAGAGGAAGGACTACGTTTACGAAGAAACAATTGTGTTGTATCAAAGATGTACGGACTCCCAAAAATTCATAAACCAACTACACCTCTGCGTCCAATCGTTAGCTCTATTGGTTCTCCAACATATAATTTATCGTCTTTTCTTTCCACGATTCTAAAACCAAGTGTAGGCAACACATTTTCCTTTCAGAAAAATTCTGAAGAATTTATTGAAAAAATCAAAGACGTTGTTTTACCACCGGGTTATGTTTTACTATCACTCGATGTAACATCACTATTTACTAATGTAGATAGTAAACTCGTGATGAAGCTGATCAATAAGAACTGGATGGAAATTAAGAAAAGATCGAAAACCAAGCTCCTTAAAACTCAATTTATGGAAGCTCTACAATTGGTTCTAGAAAATTGTATTTTTACATTTAACAGAAAAGTGTACCGCCAGAAGTTTGGCTCTCCGATGGGATCGCCGATTAGTCCAGATATAACTAACACAGTCATGGAATTTATTGAAGCTTCAGTACTTTCTTCGTTTAAATTTACTATACCTTTCTTCTATCGATACGTAGACGACATTTTCACTGCAGTTCCAGCAGAAGAAGTTGATAATTTCCTGAAAACGTTTAATGATTTCGAACAACACATTAAATTCACGATAGAACTTGAGGAAAATGGTTGTCTTTCTTTCTTAGATACGAAAGTGATAAGAAACTCTGACGGAACACTATCTACAAACTGGTATCATAAAGATACCTGGTCCGGACGATATTTAAATTATAAGTCTTGGTTGCCCCACAACTACAAAATTAACACCATCAAGATCCTCTGTGACAAAATAATAAAATTATCTGACCATCGTTTTCATAAAGAAAATTTTAAACTTTTAGAGACGACGCTGATAACAAATGGATACCCAAGACCCCTAGTTGAGAAAACCATCAGAGGTAACATCTTTAATCATCTACATGGCCAGATGGAGGTGACATCTTTAATCATCTACATGGCCATGAGAACAGAAGAGTTAGAGAACCAGATGAAAAATACCTATCCATACCTTACATTAAAAATCTTTTCGAAAAAGTTAGGGCATTGTTAGCACGATACAATGTAAAAACGGTAGGAAGATCAAATATCTCTCTGGATTCACTTTTTTCAAATCTGAAAGATAAGGTACCGCTGGACCAACAATCTAATCTAGTGTATAAAGTCACTTGCTCATGTCTTTCTGAATATGTGGGCAATACAAATCAGTACCTGAGAAAAAGGATTAATGAACACATCAATGGAGCATCTAACAACGATCCAAATTTTAGTAAAAGTGCATTATCTTCACATCTCAGAAACACCAAACATAAGATTAGTCTGAAAGAAAACGTGAAAGTACTCGCAAAAGAACCAAGTTACCATAAGCGCCGAATCATGGAAATGATCTTGATAAAGGAGAGTCAAAAAACAAAAAAATCTATCAACATCCAGAAAGACACAGAATATCTCAAAACAATATATGACAACCTCATATAAAATAAAAGTATGGATCAAGCGCACAGAAAAAAGTTTGTTTGTTTGGTTTTTGTTTTTTAATTGTTACTTAATTTGTTTTAAATTAATTTATCATTTTACTGACAATGTCAAAATTCCTTTTTCTGTGAAAAAAGTTTTGTGCTGTCTCAAAATATGTAATTTACATTGTTTGTTTTTTTAAGTTTTTTTAATTTTATTTATTTTTTTTAATTTGTTCTAAATTAATTTATTATTTTATTGAAATGACCATAGTTTAATTTTAGTTTGATATAGTTTCTGTAAAAAATTGTTTACAACTTAGAAAAAAAGGTAATTATTTTGTTTTGTAGACTTAAAGAAAATTAATTACATTATATTGTACATTTTTGTAGAATTTTTGAAAATGGCGTGGAAATTCGTCGAAACGTAAAATAAGAATAATAACAACGGGCCAAAAACCAAAGAAAATTGTCTTTTATTAAATTAAAAAACGCCCAAGAAAACTTTTACAATATATATATATATATATATATATATATATATATATATATATATATATATATATATATATATATATATATATATATATATATATATATATATATATATATATATATATATATATATATATATATATATATATATATATATATATATATATATATATATATATATATATATATATATATATATATATATATATATATATATATATATATATATATATATATATATATATATATATATATATATATATATATATATATATATATATATATATATATATATATATATATATATATATATATATATA
>CAVNZG010000699.1:0-46317 GCA_963693315.1 Diogma glabrata
GAATCGGAGTTATGCGCGGTTGAATTTTGAGGCTTTTCCACGTAGTTTTTGGTAATGGTGGCAATGTTTTGTGAATAGGTGCCACAAATTTCATCCGACTTACGTATATTTTTGCAAGTAAAAAGGAAAATAATTGAATAATTGAAATAAGTAAGTTTAAAATTAATAACTTTTCTCTTTTCCGCTAGGCGGCGCGTAAAACCTTGGTTTACTTCAAAGCTCATATCTCAAAAAGTGGGCTTATTTTTTTTGTTTTTCACAAATTTTAAAGTAAACATATGCAGCTATGAAATTGAGAAATAAAAAGTCAGCAATTCAATATGGATTTTTTCTTACGATTTTTTAAAACTTGGTATATGAAAAATTCACATGTGTTTTTTTATTAAGTTAATAATCCTGTACTAAATGTGGATCTAATAAATTAAACATTTCATATTTTAACTCTCTCTCTCTCTCTCTGGCGTTTACATCCCATGAAGGGATTTTGCCGTCTGTGCCACCAGCTTCCAATCATCTCGTTCCATGACCAGTTGACCCCAGTTTCGACATCCTATATCACGAAGGTCTTGGATGATGTCGTCACGCCAGCGTTGTCTAGGTCTTCCTCTTCGACGAACACCAGCTGGTTGTTGTTGGGACGCTTTTTTTATCATTCTTTCCAATGGAGCCGTTTCTACATGACCAAACCATCTAATCCGGTTGGATTTAATGAATCCGATTACATCGCAGCCTCTAAGAAGCTGTCTGATTTCATGATTCATTCGGATTCTATACTGATTTTCAGCAACTTTACATGGACCATAAATTGTTCGTATGACTTTCCTCTCGAATGTTGATAGAATTCTACAATCGGAGGAAGTCAGTGTCCAGCTTTCACTTCCAAATGTGAGCACAAGTCGGATTAATGCTTTGTAAAGTGTGAGTTTGCACGACTGCGAAAGATGTTTGGATCGCAAAAGTTTTGAGTATGCGTAGAAAACTCTGTATGCGGCTGAGACACGGGCTTTAATATCTGCCTGCATGTCATTTGACGATGTTATTACAGACCCGAGGTATTTGAAGTTTTCTACACGTTCCACTTCATAGTCGCCAGTATTCAGATTGCCGGGAGGTATATTCCTGGATGTTGTTAAAAGTTTAGTCTTGCCGGTGTTAATGCATAATCCAAGTCGTTTAGCATTTCTTTCAAGCTGAGAGAGACTATCCTTGATATCGCTTGTTCTACGTCCGAGAAGCACAATATCATCTGCATAGCCAAGAACCTGACTAGATTTGTTATATATGCAGTTTTGTGTCTCAATTCGGCTTTTTCTTATCGCGTACTCCAGCGCCAAATTAAATAGTATGGGCGCGAGTGCATCACCTTGTCGAACACCTGATGTTATATCGAAAGGATCAGAAACAGACCCTTCGATTACTATTCTACAATTTGATCCCGATGTTGTGAGCTTGCATAGAGAAACAAGTTTCTCTGGAATACCAAGGCATATGAGTGCGGACCAGAGGTTGTCGCGGATGATACTGTCATATGCTTGCCTGAAATCAACGTACAGCTGGTGAATGCTGATGTTGTACTCCCAACATTTTTCCAGAATCATCCTTAATGTAAAACATTGATCTGTGGTTGAGCGGTTGGGACGAAAACCACACTGATAGTCACCGATGATAGATTCGGCGAACGGGATGAGTCGAGCAAGTACAACAGTAGCTAGTATTTTATATGCAGTGTTCAGCAGTGCGAAGCCACGATAATTTTCACACTTTAGACGGTCACCTTTCTTATGTAGCGGAACAATGAGAGCTGTTTTCCATTCAGCAGGTAGTTCTTCTTGGTCCCAGATTGCAAGAATCAGATCGTATATACTTGAGACCAGAGCTGCTCCTCCATTTTTCAGAAGTTCTGCGGGAATTCCATCGAAACCTGGTGATTTGCCTTTTTTCAGTTTTTTAATGGCAGCTTCCACTTCTTCTATTGCTGGGTAAGGGACAAAAATCTCCTCAGTTGATGGAGCAATTGCTCGAATAGGATGAGCTTCGTTTGTCCTATTGAGTAGGTCTTGAAAGTGGGATCGCCACACTGCCAGCACATCACGTTCACTTGTTGTAAGTTCATTATTTTCATTTTTGATGGCTGTAGATCTTGGGTGGAAATCTTTTGTCAGATTCCGTGCATTGGCAAAGCATTCTTTTGAATTTCCGTTGGCCGCATGTTGGTTGATGTTTTCGATGCAACTCTTCATGTGTTCGCGTTTTTTTTTACGTAGAAGTTTTGCTGAGGCTTTCCTGGCGCATAGATAATCAGCTTGGGAGCTTCGGGTGTTCCTTGTTAACCATTTTTCTCGCAGTTTTTGTTTATTTTCAACGGATTGGCGGCACTCGTCGTCAAACCATTCGTTGTGTGATTTTGGTGGTCGTTTTCCGATTGTAGTTTGCGCTGCGGCTATAATGGTTGATTGAAGCGTTTGCCATTCTTCTTGTATGTTTAATGGCATCTCAGAAGAGATGTCATGCTCTTCTATGTTTTGTGTTATTATTTCCTGATATCTATTCAGCGTTTCCGGATGTTTAAATGCTTCGACATTCCAGCGCACGGTCTTTTTTGCTTGTCTGTTAAATGTAGATGACAACTTGCACTTGTACTTAAAGATGACAAGCATATGATCGGTGTCCATATCAGCACCTCTGTATGATCGAACGTCAGTTATACTTGTAGAGTGTCTCTTAGAGATCATGACGTGATCGATTTGATTTTCCGTTCTTCCGTCATTTGATTTCCACGTTGCCTTGTGAATTCTCTTGTGAGGGAAGAAAGTGCTGGAAATTACTAGATCATACATCATAGCCAGCTCGGCTGCGCGAAAACCGTTATTGTTGCTGGTATGATGCAAGCTGTTAGGGCCGATATGTGTTTTAAGTTCTGCAATCCTACCGATTTGAGCATTAAAGTCATCTACCACGATTTTTATATCGTGCCGCGGGATGTTATTGATGACTTCCTCGAGTTCTAGGAAGAACAGGTCTTTAATATCATCTGCTTTATCTTCAGTAGGTGCATGAACATTGACGATCGTTACATTGAATTTTTTCGTGCGGATTCTCAGTGTGCATAACCGCATATTAATTGGGCAGAAGTCGATAACATGCTGATTCACGCGACGGTGTATAAGAAAGCCAACTCCAAATTCTCCTCCGTTTTGATGACCGCAATAATACAGAGTGTATCCTTTCGCTGTTTCATGGATTCCACTGCCTGGCCATCTTAGTTCTTGTAATGCCACTATATCCAGTGTGTAGCTCTCGACTTGTTGGGTTAGTTTTAGGAGATCTCCTGGTCTTCTAAGGCTTAGCACGTTCCAGGTTCCTATTTTTAAATCGTAGTCCGGGTACAGTTTCCGAGGTCGTTCCCATAATGAATCGGAGATATTCCGAGGCCTGTGTACAGAATTCATGACAGTAATTTTTTTACGGAAATGGTGTGTTAGCCCTTCGCCCAACCCAAATTTTCGTGAATGGGTTCGTTCTGCATTTTAAGGTCACCAGAAACAACCTTTTTACACGTTTATATAGCGAGCCGCTTGATCCAAGACAGACGTCCGCTGAAAGCCGCCCCTAACATGGAGAACAAACACTTCCTACACATTTATATAGCGAGCCGCTTGATCCAAGACAGACGCCCGCTCCAAGCCGCTCCTAACATGGAGAACAGACGCTTGAGTTGCATTGGTTTTATGGCGCCAATGACTCGCCATGGTGCAGAATCATTGAGTATAAGCAGTATTTACTCTGCCCCTCTCAACTACACCAACCTAATTCTGTTAGCGTTACCCAGGTAGCACGGCGTGGACGTAGAATTTCGGATTTTCGCTACCCCCTTTAACACCTGCAATAAATTGAACCATTTTCTGTGCGGTTAAATGGTTAAAAACTTATTAAAAATTAATTTAAGTTAAGTGGTAAAATAAAGGAATTTAAATTATTAAAAGGGTGTGTAAAATGTTTATTCATTTTAAAAAATGTCTATTCAGCCCCTTTTTACCAATTAAAATCTCATTAGAGGCTCATAATTTGAACATTTAAAATTTCTAATGACGCCCACAAACGGTTTTTGACCAAATCATACTTGCATCCAATCAAAATATATTAAATTGTACCTACCTAATTTTACCTGATTCTACCTATGTCAAAACTATTTCAAGGGTATATATATATTGATTGGATTGCCTTATAATCAATTATATTCCAAAATATTTAGAAGACATAACGTTTAGAAAAGATAATAATAGAAAGGCCTTTCAAATTGTGCTGTAACTTGTACGGTCTCAAAAATCATCAGCGGACATCAAAAAATGTGAAACTGGTCACACCAGCTGTTATTCAAAAAGCTGCGACCCTAAATTTTACTTTGCGTGATGACCAGTTTATATGTGAAACATGTCGCACTTATATCTATAAAAGTAAGGTAAATTTAATTATTTTATTAAAATGAATAAAAATTCATATGCAACTAATATTTTCTATACAGCAGCTTTTATGTTCGGAAACTATCGATAGTGAAATTATTTCTATAAATCAGGATGTTGAAAATGTTCCAACGAACGAAAATATTCAAATACCTCCAGCATCTTTAGATCCATCACCAGTTTCGGTTGATACTATATCTCCACCAGTTCCTGAGCTACTTAATGACACTTTAGTAGATATTAACAATGTTCTTGGAAGGTTAGCCGAAACTCCTATCAAACAAAAACATATTCCAACAGGAAGTTATAAAAAAATTGCAAGTGTCACATCGGCAATAAGTCAAAGAATATTTCAAGTAGATTCAGTTAAAGTGTTATCACCAAACGAGGAATGTGAATATACATCATGGCTTATGAACCTTAAAAAAGAGTTAAAGATGCCAGCTGTAAATCAAAACAAGTGTTTTTGTTGAAAACTCTACCACGTAAATTTTGGTCAAATCAACGTATCCAGGATGAATTTAATGCTTCAAGACGACTGGTAGAATTCGCCATGGATCTGTTGGAAACAGTAGGTCCTTACAGTTGGCCTCAAAGCAAACAAGTGCACAGTTTGTCACAAAATATAGTAAAACAAATTCAAACATACTTCTTATCAGAGGAAATTAGTAGAACAATGCCTGGCCTTAAAGATGTTGTTACTATTACAGAAGGATCGACAAAAATTAAGAAATCAAAGCGGTTGGTGTTATGGACCCTCACCGACATCTACGAAATGTTCTTGGAAGAAAACAAAGAACTCAAGGATTCCACCAGTGGCGGATTACCATAGAGGCGGAAGAGGCGGCCGCCTCGGGCCCCACATGCACAGGGGCCCCCTCGCTACAAATAGTATTGATATTTTATAGGTATTCAAATATCAGATGACTGCGTTCATTCAACCAAAGTTTTTAAACCTAAAGATTTTTTTAATATTATCCCACATGTAAAAGTGTTAGGTTGTCAATTTGTATTACTTTTTTTCGTGTATGTATTTATTTTAATAATTCTAATTTGATAGTTTTATAATTTTTTAATGTACAAATTCGTTTTCCAATTTGTATAGTAAAAAAACATTTTGTTTTGAAAAGTTGTAACGATCGCAATAATCGCAAAACAATAATAAAACCAAATTCATCTTCGTTTTCAATTCAATAAAAATGTATTTCATTAGTTTCCATTCATTTTCACATTAACAATAATTTAAAATTTTCTAATACTTAACTGCTAGTTAAATTTCAATTGTACTATAAAAAACAAACGAACGTACTAAATTTTTATTTCCAATTCTAACAAACAGATGTCGTTATTAATCTTTATTGAATTTCTTTTTAGTATTACCCGAGCTATTTTGACATGATAAGATGTCAAAAAGAATTAACAAAAACACATTTTTGTTTGAAAATATTGTCTTTTTGTTTTTGGGTCTTCAACCAAAATGTTGAATTGAGATTGTTATTAAACACTCAATAAAACGTATTAAAGAAAAAATACTAATTCCATTTTATTTTGAGTTTAAAAAGAAATTGTTTTAATTTATACAGAAAAAAGGTTAACTTTGTTTTCACTAGTGTGTGATTTGGATGAAATATATATATATTTTTTTAAAAGTGTTTCATTCTGTTTTCATTAAGTTTATACTTAATTTATCATAAAGGAAAAAGATTGCTTTATGAAAGTGGCAGTACATGAAAAATAAAGTATCCAATGATGTTATCGAAAGTATGAGTAGTAAGGATAACAGTGATCGAAGCATATTACCACAGTTAGAAACAGTCGAGTGTATGGTGGATTTTCCGGTTGTAGAAACCGTATGGATTTAAAGCAAAATATGAAGTGGAAAGTTAAAGGATTAAAGGCAATGTTCAATTGGGCATTTCGAACAACGAAGGTGTAATTCAGCAGCAGCAACTGATGTTCACAAATTAGTTCATCCAATACAGTTGGTTGATTAGTCAAGGGAATTGGAACACATAGACCAAATCTTCAATCAACAGTTATAAGTTAAGGTACTTACAGTAAATATATTAAATTTTTTTTATTTATTCCTCGTTCCCCTTTGGAATGATAGGCTAGATTTTTTCAGATAATAAGAGATTCCCAAATTTAGGATTCTGTGGGGATAAGCGCTATCCCGTAGCAATATTATTAATATTATTTTGTACGAAAGGTCCATAATAACAATCTGTCGCCGAACCAAAAACGGACCGGGGGAATATTTTGGTAATATAACACCGTGATTACGGTGGAGTTTTGTTACCGTTAGGTACGAATTTGTTGTGTTATTTAGAGCTATTTTCGGCGCGAAAAATATTTTTTTTTTCATTTTTTTTCATGTATTTGGGCGGTGTCAACCGGTTTGGTTGACTTCGAACTTGTTTGGATAAGAACCAGTTGGGTTTTTTTTTATATGTATATTTTTCTTTTTTTTCATTTTTTTAATAATTTTTAAGAATTTCACAATTTGATAAATTTAAAAGGAATTTTTGAGAATTGAATTCAGCGGTAGTTGCAATAACGAATTCAAATGACTATTAAATGCTGCACAGGTACATTTAATTTTGGGATATATAAATATTTACTTGAAGAAGACAAATAATAAGCAATTCTAAGACTTATTAGAATTTGAAAGGAAATTGTATTCTGCTTTCGCATTAACCTTTTGGTCTTTGAGTTCTTGGTAGAGCCAGTGTTAAAAATACCATTATTTGTTTTTCTCTAATTAAATATAATATTCTAAAGATTAAATTCTAATTCTAACATTTAATTTGGTTTCTACAATAGTGTAGAATTGTATTTGGATTAACACTATATTTCTTACACTCAAAAATGCACACAGTCAGAAATTTTGGCTCGTTTAGGAGCAAGCGTCGGCCGGGGCCAGGAGAGTTGGGTCAGGCAGCGGTTAAGCCGGGTGTGAATAAGGAGATAAATGAGTGGGCAGATGAGGTAGTGCATGGAGTGGAGGAAGTGGATGAGATGAATGAGGAGTTGGTAGGAGAAGTGGTAGTTGATGAAGTGAATGAGTGTGTGGATGAAGTGATGGATGCGCGAGAGAGATATCGATTGAGGAGGCTAGAAAGGGATAGGAAAAGGTGGAGGGAGAAAAAGAGTAGGAGGAAGAAGCAGAAGGCAGCGTGGTTGGCCGAGGAGGTAGAGTTCTCGTCAGTCATGCACGCTTATGCGGAGATATTGGCTGAAGAGAACGCTATCTCTGAGTCCAATCACAGGGGAGAGAACCCTCGACGGTGGTTGGGACCGCAAGTGGCCCCGGGAAATTGTGTGCATCTTTGAAATGTATTTTGTTCTGAATTTGGAAAAAAACCGTTTTGGGGCAGTAATTTTTTTCGGAGACTGTTTTTTTATACTGTCATTGTACATAGTGTATATAGTAGGTTAATTGTTGTATAATTGTACATATTTGTACATATTTTTGGTATATAGGAAGCGGATGTAGTGGTTTGTGTGGAGTGTTATGTTACAATAGCACCAACGAGATGAAATTAAGAAACCAAACCGATGAAACGATTTAGCCATTTGAACTTTTTGTGAGTAGCTTTGGCAAATATTATACATTGATAGGAATTGGATAGTAGATCATATTTAAATATTTATACATTAATAAATTAGATCTGGAATCTGATGCTCGTTTTAACGGTGCATTTTGGCCTGCGTGAAACAAATACATGATTTTAATTTCTTTACCACTAATGGTTATAATCGGTGAAAATCCTGTTTTGGTTGTGGTAGATTCGAACTATTTTTAATTTCGCGATGAAAATATTGTACATTCCACTACAGTTGAGCGTTTGTTAGAATTAATTGATTTTTTTTTGGGTGTTAATTTTTTTATTGTTGTGTAATGATTACAAGTGTGTAATTGATAATTTCTCTCAGCGGTACCTCTAACAAAGGATCCATGGGGCTTATCTCCTTAACATAATTATGTTCTTAGATCGCCTCTGTCCATTATGGACATGCGATCGAAGTTCATTGGTTTCTTCTCTTCATTTCAGAAGGAGTTTTCTGGTGATAAGGGAGTGACTACTGCTGGTCTGTACTTAAGTACAAACCAGTAGTACCATTCCCTGCACAGAAGCTTCTTTAACGAAATGAAGAGGAGAACCAATCATTTTTTTTTTATCAGGATCGAGGCTTCACCTCACACAACTTCAACATTTTTCCACTCTTACATTTAGCTTGCAATAGACAGTTTTCATTAAGTTTAGGATTTGAAGTCTGGTGTTCGGGAGCGCTCTTCGACTATGGCATTAGTTTAATGGTAATTTATTTTTAGGTAGAACAACCGCAGCTGGGTCAGTAGAAATGGGCCTAGAGTCTAATCGTGACAGTTGCGATTGTTTTTGTTAGGTTGGGGAGATACTGTTCTGTAGAATCTGGTCGTTAGGGGCTTTTCTAGTCGGTTCTCACATGCATTGTTGGAGTGGGCTCGCGAACGCGATAATTCAAATACTAAATAAAATGGATATTGTAGCCATACTTACTTTTATGTGTCTCCAGACGAATCTAGATTTTGGGAATCTCTTATTATATTAAATAAAAATAAAATAAATCAAACAATTTTTCAAAAAATTAAATAAATAATTTTTATTAAATAAAATAAATTTTCGTAAATTAAATTTTAGGTAACTAAATAATTTTTTTTAAATTTAAATAATTTTAGGTAATTAAATAAAATAAATTTTTTATTAATTAAGCAATACGTCAAGAAATAAATAAATATTTTTTATTTTTTTTAAAAAATAAATCAATATTTTGAGCTAGGGCGTTGCATCCAATAAATAAACATCCTTTTTGAATATTTTTTATTTTTCAATTTTTTTTAAAATAAATAAATATATTTTAGGGGTGCTATCGTCAATAACTAATTTTAGGTCTATATATATATTTCAGTATATCTGAAATTAAATAAATAAATTATATTTTAATATACAATATCTTAGGAATTTCTGTAAAGATTCAGCAAAGATTAGCTACGACAGTTTTTTTGTTCCTTTACAAGTTTGGTTTTTACAAAAATTTTCTGTTTTTTTTGGGGCGTTCGTTGTTTTTTTCCGTTTTGCGGTTTTTATTGTTTTCACTTTTACATTTCCGTCGTACTAACTCTACATTTTTTTTTGGTTGTTGAGAATTGGTTTTATTATTGTTGTTTGATTTTGTGAATTCTGGATTTGATAAATTTTACCATCAAAATGTCAAACCAAATAGACGTTGACCATCCGTTCTATGGTCTAGAACCCAGCGAACTGCTGGTCGAATGTTTGGTTCGGGGTGTGAATTTCGGGGGGGCCGATTGGGCAGAGGAACTGCGAAACCATGCAGATCATGGGTCAGTTCCAATAACAGTGTCTCATGCGAGAGATTTGATTGAGGAATCTCAAATGGTGGTGCAGGCAGCACAACTTATTTTAAATCAAGTACGTCGACTTCAGTCACCGATTGATCAGACCCTCTTGGATGGTTTGGCGAATCGAGTGTTACATTATACGGGTAGGATGAATAGGTTGGGTCCTCGCAATGACTTGCAAGAAGCCCGCACCTACGCTATCTCACAATTGTCACGCGCTTGGAGTATAATAGGATCATTATCAACACGTCCAATTATGCAGAGTAAACCAGGAGTATCATCTGCTCCACCTGCTTCACCTGCTTTTCAACCAGATGAGAGATCCACACCGATCCCAGTACGGCCAATATCGGAAACAATAAATAGTCTGAATCGTCCAAACCAGCAACATCAGAGACGGTCAGATCAATTACCACCGGCTTATTTCCAGCAATCTGGGTTGAGAGCCGAGGACTTTGCAATACCACAATTGGGTCCATCACTCCAGTCTGAACATACACATAACAATCCAGCATTGGTACAACCACAACCACAATTAAATTATCCATCAGTACCACAGGTACAACTACCACCAATATATCCACCAGCTCCACTAACAGCACCACCACCATACAACCAACCTCCTCAGGTATGGCGTGACGCGGCTCCAGCGTTAGCACCAGTGGAGTACCGAGGGGTTCGTGGGAACAATTTGAGTCGTTATGACTCAAATTGGGTTCCAACCTTCACAGGGGATGGTCACTCTCCTGATATTCATGAGTTCATTCATAGAGTGGAGGCGGCTGCCAGAAGAGACCGTGTGTCATGGGACGACCTTAGGTCTATCATACCACGGTATCTGAAAGCAGCGGCCGACAGATACTATTTGAATTTAACTCATGAATATGAGGTGGTGACCTACCCAGTGCTAAGGGAGGGACTCCTACAGACCTTCGGTACGCTAACTGATGATAAGGCGATCTTGCGCGTTCTTCTGAACCGTAAACAAAAATCCAAGGAGAGCGTATACGAATATCTGGTGGAGATTGGTTCGTTAAACCGTCGCTTAGCACGTCCATTTGCTGATCGTGAAATGCTAGAGATTGCTCGGGAGGGACTGAGTGTGGATCTCAAAAATGCTACATTAGCAGCAACAATACACTCAATGGATGAACTTCGGACTTTATGTCAGAAGTTTGAACGTTTGTGGTCCACACCAGTTCCAACCAGAACATCAAATTTAAGAATTAGCGAGGTACAGCAAATGGATGATTATGAGGTGGATGCTGAACCAGAACAACATGGATATATTGATGCGGTGGATTCAACACAGAGACGGATATTGCAGCGACCTAGCATAACCTCTGACAACAGTCAACCTGGTCCATCAATATCCAGACAACCAATAGTGTGTTTCAGATGTGGAGTAAACGGTCATCGAGCTCCTGAGTGCTCTAAGAATAGAATTAAACTATATTGTTGGAAATGTAACAAGCCGGATGTTATATATGCAAATTGTTCATATTGTCACCCGTCGTTAAACTACCGTCCGAGAGTACATGCTTCGGGGATGGTACCCTCGGTTCAACATCCAATGAGCCCGAAGAAAACGACGAGAGATGTAGCAACGCAGGACGATCGATCACCACTCAGGAAACCAGAATAAAATCACCTAGTACATTTAATTTCCCATCATTACATCGAACGTATTTTAGACGTCTAGAACGTAATATTAGATATTGGAGGATGAGGAAATTATTTCGTAAAGCTTGTATTTCATCTATCCTTTCAGAAACAAAGGATCCTCGGCCGCGATTAACAATAAGGATTTTGGACAAACACATTTCAGGACTATTGGACAGTGGAGCGTCAATCACAATACTTGGAAGAAGTTCCTTGGAATTATTGGAGTCAGCAGGTACAACTTACCGTAAGTACACTTCGTGTATTCGTACGGCAGATGGTACTGCAAATAAAATTTTGGGTTACATAGAAGTTCCAATAACTGTGAATGGCTCCACTAAACCAATGCGGTTTCATATTGTCCCTGGACTACGAGAAGAGCTCTACCTGGGCATAGATTTCTGGGAGAAATTTGGTATTGTTCCTTCATTTGTTAGTGAACTGACTCGTACAGAGCCACAAAATTTAAATATACATAACCTCACCACTGACCAGCAACGAGAACTGGATATGATCAAGGATTCTTTCCCGTCATTTGAAGTGTCTGGACTCGGAAAGACTTCTTTGGTTGAACATGTCATCGATGTTGGTGATAATGCACCTGTTAAACAGAGGCATTATCCCACATCGCCGGCTGTTCAACTAAAGGTCTATGCTGAACTTGACCGAATGCTTCAAATGGGCGTGATCGAAGAGAGTAACAGTTCTTGGTGCTCGCCAGTGGTGTTGGTACAAAAAGAATCTGGTAAAAACAGATTATGTATTGATAGCCGTCGTGTCAATTCACTAACGAAAAAGGACGCTTACCCACTTCCCTTGATTGATGGCTTACTAGGTCGTCTAAATAGCACAAAGTACATTTCAAGTATTGATCTCAAAGATGCTTTCTGGCAGATTCCTCTGGCAGAAGCATCTAGAGACAAGACAGCCTTCACAGTGCCTGGTCGTCCATTGTATCAATTCCGGGTTATGCCCTTTGGATTGTGCAATGCTCCCCAGACAATGTGTCGGCTAATGCACAAAGTGATACCACATCAATATCACGAAAATGTCTTTGTTTATTTAGATGATCTATTGGTAGTCTCTTCCACGTTCCAGGAACATATGGAGTTGCTGTCCAAAGTCTCTTCATTGCTAAGAGCGGCTGGGTTAACCATAAACCTCAAGAAAAGCAAATTTGTTCTGAGAGAGGTGAAATACTTAGGATTTTTGGTTGGTGAAGATGGTCTTCGAACAGACCCTGACAAGGTAAGAGCTGTTGCTGAGTATCCAGCTCCGTCAACAGTGAAACAAATACGTAGACTATTGGGAATGGCTGGTTGGTACCAACGTTTCATACCAAATTATGCAAGCGTGGTATCACCAATCACAGATTTATTAAAGAAGAGTTCGGGAAAATTGAAATGGACATTGGAAGCGCAAGCTGCTTTCGAAAATTTAAAACGATTGCTGACTACAGCACCGGTATTAGTAAACCCTGATTATAATAAAGAGTTCTTTATTAGATGCGATGCGAGTCTGACAGGGTTAGGTAGTGTACTGTATCAGATCGACGAAGACGGACAAGAGTGTCCGATAGCCTTCATGTCGAAAAAACTTAATAAAGCTCAACGAAACTATTCTGTTTCTGAGCTTGAATGTCTTGCGGCAATTCTGAGTGTGAAGAAATTCAGGGGCTATGTTGAAGGTCACCGATTTACAATTGTGACTGATCACTCAAGTCTGAAGTGGCTTATGTCACAGAAAGACTTGAGTGGTCGTCTGGCTAGGTGGAGCCTAAAACTCCAACATATGGATTTTACCATTATCCACCAAAAAGGTACCCAAAATATAGTCCCTGATGCTCTATCTCGTCTTTATGACGATACACACGAGGAATTGACGGAAGCATTATCACATCACATTAACGACATTAAAATCGACAATGAAGGTTATCGGCACAAAGAATATACGGATATGATAGCTAAAGTTCAATCATCACCAAAGGACTTTCCATCAGTTAAAGTCGTGGATGATAAGCTATACATACGTATTGAGCCAAGATCTGATGCAATACCCAACGATGTTCCTGTGTGGAAGCTCTGGGTACCAAAACCGATGACTTCCAACATGATTCGGAAACATCATGATGATAGTACTGCTGCTCATGGAGGTGTTAAGAAGACTTTAGAATTACTTCGACGTCTTTATTATTGGCCGGGCATGGCGTCACAGGTACACAACTATGTTGTGTCCTGCGACACATGTAAACAAACAAAAGCCACGAATCAGATATTGCGTCCTCCGATGCAATATCAATTCGAAACAGCACGTCCATGGCAGAGAGTCTATATAGATTTTTTGGGACCGTATCCTCGTTCTACACTTGGGAATACGGTGTTATTAATAGTTCTGGATCATGCTACGAAGTTTGTACTACTGAAACCACTTAGAAACGCAACTTCACCGAAGGTGAATGCTTTTCTAAGGAATGAAGTGTTTCTTACATATGGGGTACCAGAGTTTCTACACAGTGACAATGGCAAACAGTTCACTAGTAGGAACTTTCAAAGTCTTTTGTCAGATTTCGGCATTAAACACATTAGGACCGGCGTTTATAGTCCTCAAAGTAACGCGTCAGAGCGGGTCAATAGGTCAGTCCTGGCAGCAATTCGAGCGTTCATTAAAGGTCAACATGCCAAGTGGGACTCACAAATTGGTGAAATCGCATATGCACTGCGGGCTGCAGTACATTCTGCTACCAAGTACTCACCGTACTATTTATTATTTGGTCAACATCCAATCTCGGATGGAAATACTTACCATTTGTTGAGATCACTACACCAGCTTGGTGAAGATGCTGGTGAGGAAATAGAACGCACTGATCATTTGACTCTGCTTAGGAACCGGGTTCAACAAAATTTAAAAGCAGCCTTCAAAAAATCACAACATCAGTACAACCTGCGATCTAAACTACGGACTTTTCAACCACAACAACGTGTGTTTGTACGGCAACATCATTTGAGTGACGCTACCAAAAAGTTCTCGGCAAAATTGGCTCCAAAGTTCTTACCTGCAATGATTAAGACTAAGATTGGAAATGTACTCTATGAGTGCATAGATATGAGCGGTAAGAGTCTTGGAGTCCATCACGCGAAAGACATCAGAGAATGATGTCTGTTCGTTAGGTAGGGTCGTTCCTCTGGCTGGTTGTCGTCTCTGGGGTTCACATCTTCAGCATCATATATTACTGGTTGTATCGAGGTTTCAATGGTGCTGACGTTAGATGGATGGATGATCGATTTCGGTACTCACTGATAGTTCCTAGGAACTTCATGAGTATTGAAATTGATCATCGACCCTGACGCTGGTTACCATTGGTATCTCGATCCCAGATACAGTTTAATAGGTGGAAGTAGTTCGGTGGTTTTCTGTCATGGAGGGGATGGCGACGTTTTTGTGATTTCAAGAGTAAAAATCTTGGTTTCTACCTTGAATTCATGGTGTAACGATCGCAATAATCGCAAAACAATAATAAAACCAAATTCATCTTCGTTTTCAATTCAATAAAAATGTATTTCATTAGTTTCCATTCATTTTCACATTAACAATAATTTAAAATTTTCTAATACTTAACTGCTAGTTAAATTTCAATTGTACTATAAAAAACAAACGAACGTACTAAATTTTTATTTCCAATTCTAACAAACAGATGTCGTTATTAATCTTTATTGAATTTCTTTTTAGTATTACCCGAGCTATTTTGACATGATAAGATGTCAAAAAGAATTAACAAAAACACATTTTTGTTTGAAAATATTGTCTTTTTGTTTTTGGGTCTTCAACCAAAATGTTGAATTGAGATTGTTATTAAACACTCAATAAAACGTATTAAAGAAAAAATACTAATTCCATTTTATTTTGAGTTTAAAAAGAAATTGTTTTAATTTATACAGAAAAAAGGTTAACTTTGTTTTCACTAGTGTGTGATTTGGATGAAATATATATATATTTTTTTAAAAGTGTTTCATTCTGTTTTCATTAAGTTTATACTTAATTTATCATAAAGGAAAAAGATTGCTTTATGAAAGTGGCAGTACATGAAAAATAAAGTATCCAATGATGTTATCGAAAGTATGAGTAGTAAGGATAACAGTGATCGAAGCATATTACCACAGTTAGAAACAGTCGAGTGTATGGTGGATTTTCCGGTTGTAGAAACCGTATGGATTTAAAGCAAAATATGAAGTGGAAAGTTAAAGGATTAAAGGCAATGTTCAATTGGGCATTTCGAACAACGAAGGTGTAATTCAGCAGCAGCAACTGATGTTCACAAATTAGTTCATCCAATACAGTTGGTTGATTAGTCAAGGGAATTGGAACACATAGACCAAATCTTCAATCAACAGTTATAAGTTAAGGTACTTACAGTAAATATATTAAATTTTTTTTATTTATTCCTCGTTCCCCTTTGGAATGATAGGCTAGATTTTTTCAGATAATAAGAGATTCCCAAATTTAGGATTCTGTGGGGATAAGCGCTATCCCGTAGCAATATTATTAATATTATTTTGTACGAAAGGTCCATAATAACAAAGTTCCACTGTTACGAATGAATATTAATACTAAAACTTTATTTGCAATGGGCTGTTATTATATTAATCGCAAAATTATTGATAAAAACAAAATCCAGATAAGTATTTTTTGGATATTTGAAGTATATTTGAGTTTTATGTTTTCATCAATGATTTTGGATTTCTTTTAAGACCTACAATTTATTGAAAGCATTAAACTTGTAATGAAGCGCTTTCTCAGTGGCGAACCAATGAGAAGGACATAGCAGGAAGCGTACCTAGCGAGATTGATTTTCAAGCCCCAAACTAGCTTCAGTCCATGGGAACGATAAAGTAACCCTGCTACTTCAGCACAAATACGGTCATGTACGCTATTCACGAAAATTCGCAGAAATGGAAAGAAATACAAGTGGAAAAACGAAGACTCTGGCGACCCCTGTTGCGAAAGACCCACGATCAACACGTCCAACCCCTACGTTCACTCACACACGCCCACACACATACACACACACCCATTCACACCCCTTTATCATTATGACCTAATTAATAAAGTAAATTCACTCACCCCATGATTAAACTCCGTCCTCCTATTCTGCTTCCATCAGCCCTCCATCCGCACGTGGATCACGTCAGGAATCTCGCAAAAATATTTGGTATGATAACAATGTTTAATGAAGTCGCACGTACCAACGTGATACGAAATGTTAAGTAGAAACGTTATGTATATTCGTAAAATTTTGTTGGATCGAAAAAAAATATTGTAATTGATGTAAAATTTTGTTGAATCAACAATGGTAAGTAGAAACGTTATATAAATTTTGTAAAATTTGGTTGAATTAAAACTGATGTAATTGAGGTAAAATGTTGTTGAATCCAAAAAAATATTGTAATTGATGTAAAGTTTTGCTGAGTCATAAATATTGTAATTGATGCGAAATATCGTTGAATCAAAAAAAAATGTTGTAATTGATGCCAAATATCATTGGATCAAAATTGATAGGTAGAAACGTTATATAAATTTTGTGAAATTTTGTTGGATCAAAAAAAACATGTTGTAATTGATGTAAAATATTGTTGAGTCAAAAATGATGTAATTGTTGTAAAATATGGTTGAGTCAAAAATGAGGTAATTGACGGAAAATATTGCTGAATCAAAAATGATGTAATTGTTGTAAGATATGGTTGAATCAAAAAAAAACGATGTAATTGTTGTAAAATATGGTTGAATCAAATAATGATATAATTGATGGAAAATATTGTTGAATCAAAAATGTTGTAGTTGTTGTAGAATATGGTTGAATCAAAAACGATGGAATTGTTGTAAAATGTGGTTGAATCAAATAATGATAGGTAGAAACGTTATATAAATTTTGTAAAATTCGGTTGAATTAAAAATGATGTAATTGAGATAAAATGTTGTTGAATCCCAAAAATATTGTAATTGATGTAAAGTTTTGTTGAATCGAAAATATTGTAATTGATGTATACTTTTGTTGAATCAAAAATGATGGAATTGATGCGAAATATGGTTGGATCAAATAATGATAGGTAGAAACGTTACATAAATTTTGTGAAATTTGGTTGGATCAAAAATGTTGTAATTGAGATAAAATGTTGTTGACTCCCAAAAATATTGTAATTGATGTAAAGTTTTGTTGAATCGAAAATATTGTAATTGATGTATACTTTTGTTGAATCAAAAATGATGGAATTGATGTGAAATATGGTTGGATCAAATAATGATAGGTAGAAACGTTACATAAATTTTGTGAAATTTGGTTGGATCAAAAATGTTGTAATTGAGGTATACTATTGTTGACTCAAAAATGATACGTAGAAACGGCATATAAATTTGTAAAATTTTGTTGAATCAAAAATGTTGTAAATGATGTATACTATTGTTGAATCGAAAAGGATACGTAGTAACGTTATATAAATTTGTAAAATTTTGTTGAATAAAAAAAATGATACGTAGTAACGTTATATAAATTTGTTGTTGAACCAAAATGAGAGGCAGAAATGTCAAACAAACTTGCAATCATCAGCGATAAATAATTCCGTATTCATAAACGTTGAATACAATGATATTTAGAAATGTTAATTAAACTTGCCATCAACAGCGGTGAATAATTTTGTAGTTGTAAACGTGGAATAATATGTTTGATTATAGTTGGCCAAGTTGCATAAGTACCAAACGACCACTTGGTACCAATAACCGTTGAACAAAATTCCGATGTAAATGCAGTAACTTCACCCGCGACAATTGTAGTATGTTCTTTTAGGAGTATCAACCAGTGCGGACATGAAATAATTTAACTAGGCACGAATACGATTTTTCTTATATTTATTGAACAATAATATTAATTAAAGGAGTTAATAACATTACTGGCACGAACTAATTTGCCTATACACTAAGGAAGTAATCAACAGCTCTTCACATGCATTAAATAATTTTACTATGTAAATGTTACACAAGCACTAATTGCAACATCTAATTTTGCTACCTACTAAAAGTTAATAAATAGTTCAATAAATTACACAAACACTAATTGTAATTTCTAATTTTGCTAGGTACAAAAAGTTAATAAATAGTTCAATAAATTACACAAGCACTAATTGTAATTTCTAATTTTGCTATGTACAAAAAGTTAATAAATAGTTCAATAAATTACACAAACACTAATTGTAATTTCTAATTTTGCTATGTACAAAAAGTTAATAAATAGTTCAATAAATCACACAATCACTAATTGTAATTTCTAATTTACTATGTTCGTTTTTTTGTCGGGATAGTATTAGAAATTTGTATATACATTAACTGCAACATACTAATTTTGGTTGTAAATAAACGGATTTACAAAGTGTATATACATTAACGGCAACATACTAATTTTGCTTAAACAGATTTTCCAAGTGTAGATACATTAATTGCCATATACTAAGTTCGGTGGTATTTAAACTAATGTCTAACGTTTATAACCACTAATTGTAATGAAGGCATTTCGATTTATACATTTACTACTTGCCATGAATGAAATTTGGTTTGTGCGTACACCAATCGCAATCAACTAACCTTAATTTTATAGATAACTAATTGCATTTAAATTACTGTGTAACGTTATACACACGACTAGGAATTTATTAATTTTGATTATTATACACATTAATTGCAATATATTCATTCGGATTGCCATTCAGCTAATTGTTAAAGGTTATAAACACTACCGGTGATTAATGAATTTTAGATTAGTATACACACTACTTGTAATGAATTAATTTAAGATTTTGTATCTACACCAATTGCAATGAAAATACTGTGTCAAGTTTATAAACACTAGTTGCAACATAATAACTTTCATTATAAACATATACTTGAGGCTTTCAATAATTGGATAACCACAAACATTAAACTATGGATCCCACGGTCAACGTTCTCATGTAATGAGTCTTCTTTCACTAAATAATTCCATAATATTCATTACCTGTGGTTCCAGTTAATCCTTTCGTGGGTTTTGTAGCTCTTCAATTGATATCTTAGTTGGTTCAGTAACATCCAAAAAAAAAGGTAGAATTGTTTTTACTGAGATTATCCTCTCCGAAAACACACAAATTACCACACCCAAAATATTCGGCGGGTAAACGTCAACAGCAAAAAAAAATTAATTAATATCACAACAGCTGGCGGTTGTTTTGACATCCAATTGACTAAAAGACGTCAACACAAGAATCAGAATGTAATAGAATAAGAAGGTGAAAAGGCTACAGTGGCTCATTATATAGCCAAATTTTGTAGTCTCGCAATAACTCGAATACAGTGTTTAGATGAGAGATAATTAATTTACATCAGACTTTCAAATTATTGGGAACTTATTATAGTTCACAAAACCGTTTGCTACTTGATAATATTGTACTAAAATAAGGTTGGGATCCAGAATATCTCCGACACATCCATAACATTTATAATTGAATTCAAAATGAACTAGATGCAGATTCGATCATGGATATGATGTTTGGAAATTTAATAACTACATTCGGCAATATCAATACAGTGAAGTTCGGATCAAACACGGAAGGATTGTTGAAAGCAAAACACCTATACAAAGACAAATCAAATGGTCAACAAAGCAAAAATAGCAATTCGTTGTATGTTGACGATTGGAAACAAAATACACGTAGCTGTTGTGAGGTTTTAAGAATTTCGTTGTTTCATTACGGTTTGTGTTTTGAAACAAAAAAAGTTCAAACTCAAGTAGTACGGCGAGAACAATCGAATGGACGTATAACGCGCGTCAATTTTAGTGCGTTGTAAGATTAGATTCTGATTAATTTGTAGTGATTATACGGATGATGATTAAGGAAAATTATTAATCAATTCAAATTAACCAATATTGTGTTATATTAATGAATAAATAATTCAAGGTAATTAGTGTAATTTTCTTTCTCCCCATACGTTTGTCCGGCTATTGCAGATTTAGTAGGTTTTGAGAAATATAAGGAAACTATGGGTTAAGGAAACTACATGAAATATGACTATTGATGACGAAGGGATGAGAATCTATTACAAGTGGGACAGATTAATATAAGGAACAACAACTAAGGAAACTGCGACTGTAATACACTGCGTTCTGACATTATGCCAGACTATCCATTACAGAACAAGTGCTTTTTGGACGAACACCTACGACCAAAAAGAAGTTGAAAAAAGCATAGGCTGGTCGCCAATAGACCTTGTATATACATGTTAGCTGGGTGAAGCCCTCGACGTACCACAGATTAGCAATCAATGCGATCAGTATTACAAACTCAGTCTTAGCAGAAACAAAGTAACGAAGTATCTAAGAATATACAAAAAAAAAACTTATGGGAGGGGTATCGATAAAATCAGTATTCTACTCTATTGCAAGCGGTGGGTAACTAAAATCTTCCAGACCCAATTTCGGGCAGATCTGGGGGTTCCCGAGACTCTAAAGTCACAAAAAAAATTGATTCCATCTGCTACAGATCGAAAGGAGAAACACCGTAGGACCGACTTCTTTTATGAAACATCCGACACAATTTCGTTTTTTCGTTATGCAGGCTCGCAACCCACACCTGAACTAACACGAGTCTCATGCGTCTCCGACTCGCTAGCCGGGCCACACTGTTGTACGCTTCCGTCCAAGTGACTCGGAAGCTCGTTCACGTAGATTCAAGGTAACCAACTGAACCAAATTCAAATACGTTCAATCACGGAATTTACACTTATAGATAGTCAAAACAACAAAAATTTTGAAACAAGACCCGAACACCACAGCTGATACCCGCTTACTGAACTGTGAATTCAAGACGAAACTACCCTCATATGGCCGTCGATAATCTTGACTTACAATGGTGGTAAAACACAAGCGAGAGTTACTAACATAGGGACAAAAGAAATTATCACCGATATTAGGCACGAATGTCCTTGGAATGGTAAACACCTCTACGTTTAGAAGCCAGGTCCTCCAGTTCGTAAGCAGCGCTACCTACCAACCTTCAAACGTTGGCTTCGCAAACTTTTGTGAGAGCGATACCGAGGATTTTCTGCAGTTCCCCGCATCGCTCAAAATAATATTACGACAGAATTCAATGTTTTGTTTTTGGCTAAACCCCCAAGAGAGGAAGCTGGTGGACTGGGGGCCCTCGCAATACACTCGTCAGCGTATTCCTCGGGTAACCACAATCCCCATACCTCGCCCCTTGGAAGAATCTCAATATCTAAAACCCAAGCCAGCATTTCACCTGGCCTGAAATTAGGTTATCTGCGAATACAGGAATGGACAATGTCGGAGCTTATTGTCGGCAATAGAACTATCAATTATTTTCTTAAATTCATTCATAGGTGATTCAATATACTTGCCACTGACAGAATTTCTGGTTGTCAATTATTTGAGAATTTGGTGAATCGATTGATTCATTTCTACTATCATCAGCATCATAAATTTTATCATATTTTAACTTTTCCACATCGTAACAAAATCAACAACTTGATCGTTTGAACTTGGAAATTTTAAAACTGACATTTTTTTGAAATTTGAACCTATCCAAGCCGGTTTAAACAAATGTTATTGATACTCCAAAAACTTCAGGACCGTGCCGCTCGACCAATTCGATGTAAATAATTCAGTGATGGATTTGGAACATCAAGATTTATTATTAAATTTATATTTTCTGCATCAATTCTGCGTGACTGTGATTAGAATACGAAAGTTGAATTCTCTTATATTTTTCTAATAATTCAAGACGTTGTGTTTGCTCATGTGCGCCCTTCATCGTTAATCAATAATTTAAAACAGCGTCGACCCGGGATTGAGAATTGGTGAACAAAGAACATTGCTTACACGAAATCAACCGGAATATGTTTTTCTATTTCTACAATCTACAATTTCATTTCATTGGAATTATTTTCTGGCTGTGGAATTGCGTAACCAAAATTTAAATTTTAATTTAATTATTCAATCATCAACAAAAAAATTTTCATAACCGTATTTGACCACTTTAAATATTTTTAGGGCAGAATTTAAAAAAAAAATTATATGGAAATTTCGCGTTTCAAACCTCAAACAGCTGCGCAATATTTTCCTCCAATTCGACAATTATAATTTTTGCTTTAAAAAAAAAATGTTAATCTGACAACAGCCGAGCGTGTAACACACAAAAAAACTATCCTGGCTGATGCTTGTATTTGAGTTGACCAAACAAGGTAAAAAAAATTGTACTGTGAAAGAAAATGGGTATACTACAACTATGGCAGAAGATGAGCGCAAAAGAAAATTTACAGACCCAATTCCGGGCAGGTCTGACGGTTCCCGATACTCAAAACTGAGTAACAAACAACAAAACAAATAGAAGTGCGGCAAGCCTACCGGTTAGACAGGCAAGTTAAACTTAAAATTATAAATTTAAATATTTTGCGTATTATAATATATACATATGTATGTTCTGTTAATTTAAAAAGAATTGATCTACTGATCGGAGAAATATTATATTTTTTTGTTTTGTTTTTTTTTTTTTTTTTCTTTAATAATTGATCAAATAGCCTGAAATTATACAACGGATCACAAGAATTTAATGTTATTGATTTCCTTAAATTCTGGAAAACTTCGAAATACATATGTATAATTTACACTATATAATACGTGTGATATCTACTGTATATTTTTAGTATAGTAGGTATACTATTTTGGATTCAAAAAAAAAAATTACTTAAAATTAACATGCAACAGAAAATGTACTTAAGGTTAATGTTTAAAGTTGTTTGGTATTAATCCCTCGTTGATTGTTATATAGTAGTTATTATTTATTATTTAGTTGTATGGTACTTGACTATTTAATTTCCTTCTCTTGTATTATATCATTTAATTGTATTATATTTTATTATTTAATTTCCTTTTCTTGTATTGTTTTGTTTTATGATTAGCGGATCTAAAATATATTGAATAAAAATATTTAGTTTCCAAAATTATCAGTGGTTTTGAAGGATATTTATTTATTTATATATCCATCTATTTATTCATTTATTAATAATATATAGTTGTTTATGAATTATTTATTTATTTATTTATTTATTAATAAAGATTTATTTATTAATCTATTAATATATAAATTTATTAAAATTTTTTTTTTCTCAGTTTTTACGAAGGACAGACGGACGGACCAACCATGAGGGGAGTTCACCACTCTGGGGTTGGAAGTGGTGATCGCCGTTCTTTCTTAATTTATGTTGATTCATTTTGTTTTTTTTTTTTTTGTTTGTTTGGGGACCAAAAAAAGTTTAAAATTACACTACGTTAAAGGATGGGAACAAGGTAAGGGAAAGGGAGCAAGAAGGGATGAATAAGGAAAGGAGGAGGTGGGGTGAGACAGGAATAAGGTGGGATATGTGTCGTCGGCCCGTCACCCGGATGACAAGTGCCGCTGGAATGGTCAGAGGATAAATCCTCTGCACCATTATTCAATCAACCGACACTTCTCATCCGTGATCGAGAACGACGAAACATACGGGGAGGTGCTATGATCTGAGTTAATCCAATTAACTCGCGACATGAAGACTGAGCGAACATCTTCCCTCAGCAGTTGATATCGAACTGCTTTGGAAGATGTTCCCCAGTATCATTCGCGAGAACCGGACAACTCAGACCATAGGGTGCTAACGCTCCAGGGAGGGGACTCTAACGTTATGGAGTCGTTAGCCCAGCTGAGAATCTCGCTGCCACAGCGAACCCAGAGCATAACCAGATGACCAGGCTGGATGTGATAGGCGTATACACCATTTCACAAATATCTAAGCCTGGCATCTGGAAACCTCTGGCATTCCCTGTGCCAGTAAGAAACCCAGCCGTTACTAGGGTCCGTGGGTTTGTAAAGCCCATTGAGAATGATCCCGAAGAATCATTCTCACCCTTGCGTTTTACAAATACAAAAAGGGATCATTGCTGGAGGCGTAGGGACGCAACTCCCCATCAAAGAAGAGTCTGAGGAATCTCAGACTTCCTTTGCTCCTGCGCGTTTGAAGCAGGGAATTGCTTCCACGCCGCCAGAGTCTTCTAACTATAGAATGGTGGAAATGAAAATTAATTTTGAAGGAAAAAATTTAAAAAAAAATTTTCCAAGTTTTTTTGAATTTATGGAGGGACTCCTCCAGAGTCCTACATTGCGGTAGGGACCCTTAGAGCAGCCCCACGTTGGGCGCCAATTTGTAATGAAGCGCTTTCTCAGTGGCGAACCAATGAGAAGGACATAGCAGGAAGCGTACCTAGCGAGATTGATTTTCAAGCCCCAAACTAGCTTCAGTCCATGGGAACGATAAAGTAACCCTGCTACTTCAGCACAAATACGGTCATGTACGCTATTCACGAAAATTCGCAGAAATGGAAAGAAATACAAGTGGAAAAACGAAGACTCTGGCGACCCCTGTTGCGAAAGACCCACGATCAACACGTCCAACCCCTACGTTCACTCACACACGCCCACACACATACACACACACCCATTCACACCCCTTTATCATTATGACCTAATTAATAAAGTAAATTCACTCACCCCATGATTAAACTCCGTCCTCCTATTCTGCTTCCATCAGCCCTCCATCCGCACGTGGATCACGTCAGGAATCTCGCAAAAATATTTGGTATGATAACAATGTTTAATGAAGTCGCACGTACCAACGTGATACGAAATGTTAAGTAGAAACGTTATGTATATTCGTAAAATTTTGTTGGATCGAAAAAAAATATTGTAATTGATGTAAAATTTTGTTGAATCAACAATGGTAAGTAGAAACGTTATATAAATTTTGTAAAATTTGGTTGAATTAAAACTGATGTAATTGAGGTAAAATGTTGTTGAATCCAAAAAAATATTGTAATTGATGTAAAGTTTTGCTGAGTCATAAATATTGTAATTGATGCGAAATATCGTTGAATCAAAAAAAAATGTTGTAATTGATGCCAAATATCATTGGATCAAAATTGATAGGTAGAAACGTTATATAAATTTTGTGAAATTTTGTTGGATCAAAAAAAAACATGTTGTAATTGATGTAAAATATTGTTGAGTCAAAAATGATGTAATTGTTGTAAAATATGGTTGAGTCAAAAATGAGGTAATTGACGGAAAATATTGCTGAATCAAAAATGATGTAATTGTTGTAAGATATGGTTGAATCAAAAAAAAACGATGTAATTGTTGTAAAATATGGTTGAATCAAATAATGATATAATTGATGGAAAATATTGTTGAATCAAAAATGTTGTAGTTGTTGTAGAATATGGTTGAATCAAAAACGATGGAATTGTTGTAAAATGTGGTTGAATCAAATAATGATAGGTAGAAACGTTATATAAATTTTGTAAAATTCGGTTGAATTAAAAATGATGTAATTGAGATAAAATGTTGTTGAATCCCAAAAATATTGTAATTGATGTAAAGTTTTGTTGAATCGAAAATATTGTAATTGATGTATACTTTTGTTGAATCAAAAATGATGGAATTGATGCGAAATATGGTTGGATCAAATAATAAAAGGTAGAAACGTTACATAAATTTTGTGAAATTTGGTTGGATCAAAAATGTTGTAATT
The DNA here is from genome assembly GCA_963693315.1 of Diogma glabrata. Taxonomy (NCBI): domain Eukaryota; kingdom Metazoa; phylum Arthropoda; class Insecta; order Diptera; family Cylindrotomidae; genus Diogma; species Diogma glabrata. The sequence continues at coordinate 26,182 of CAVNZG010000699.1, forward strand.
GAGATAAAATGTTGTTGACTCCCAAAAATATTGTAATTGATGTAAAGTTTTGTTGAATCGAAAATATTGTAATTGATGTATACTTTTGTTGAATCAAAAATGATGGAATTGATGTGAAATATGGTTGGATCAAATAATGATAGGTAGAAACGTTACATAAATTTTGTGAAATTTGGTTGGATCAAAAATGTTGTAATTGAGGTATACTATTGTTGACTCAAAAATGATACGTAGAAACGGCATATAAATTTGTAAAATTTTGTTGAATCAAAAATGTTGTAAATGATGTATACTATTGTTGAATCGAAAAGGATACGTAGTAACGTTATATAAATTTGTAAAATTTTGTTGAATAAAAAAAATGATACGTAGTAACGTTATATAAATTTGTTGTTGAACCAAAATGAGAGGCAGAAATGTCAAACAAACTTGCAATCATCAGCGATAAATAATTCCGTATTCATAAACGTTGAATACAATGATATTTAGAAATGTTAATTAAACTTGCCATCAACAGCGGTGAATAATTTTGTAGTTGTAAACGTGGAATAATATGTTTGATTATAGTTGGCCAAGTTGCATAAGTACCAAACGACCACTTGGTACCAATAACCGTTGAACAAAATTCCGATGTAAATGCAGTAACTTCACCCGCGACAATTGTAATATGTTCTTTTAGGAGTATCAACCAGTGCGGACATGAAATAATTTAACTAGGCACGAATACGATTTTTCTTATATTTATTGAACAATAATATTAATTAAAGGAGTTAATAACATTACTGGCACGAACTAATTTGCCTATACACTAAGGAAGTAATCAACAGCTCTTCACATGCATTAAATAATTTTACTATGTAAATGTTACACAAGCACTAATTGCAACATCTAATTTTGCTACCTACTAAAAGTTAATAAATAGTTCAATAAATTACACAAACACTAATTGTAATTTCTAATTTTGCTAGGTACAAAAAGTTAATAAATAGTTCAATAAATTACACAAGCACTAATTGTAATTTCTAATTTTGCTATGTACAAAAAGTTAATAAATAGTTCAATAAATTACACAAACACTAATTGTAATTTCTAATTTTGCTATGTACAAAAAGTTAATAAATAGTTCAATAAATCACACAATCACTAATTGTAATTTCTAATTTACTATGTTCGTTTTTTTGTCGGGATAGTATTAGAAATTTGTATATACATTAACTGCAACATACTAATTTTGGTTGTAAATAAACGGATTTACAAAGTGTATATACATTAACGGCAACATACTAATTTTGCTTAAACAGATTTTCCAAGTGTAGATACATTAATTGCCATATACTAAGTTCGGTGGTATTTAAACTAATGTCTAACGTTTATAACCACTAATTGTAATGAAGGCATTTCGATTTATACATTTACTACTTGCCATGAATGAAATTTGGTTTGTGCGTACACCAATCGCAATCAACTAACCTTAATTTTATAGATAACTAATTGCATTTAAATTACTGTGTAACGTTATACACACGACTAGGAATTTATTAATTTTGATTATTATACACATTAATTGCAATATATTCATTCGGATTGCCATTCAGCTAATTGTTAAAGGTTATAAACACTACCGGTGATTAATGAATTTTAGATTAGTATACACACTACTTGTAATGAATTAATTTAAGATTTTGTATCTACACCAATTGCAATGAAAATACTGTGTCAAGTTTATAAACACTAGTTGCAACATAATAACTTTCATTATAAACATATACTTGAGGCTTTCAATAATTGGATAACCACAAACATTAAACTATGGATCCCACGGTCAACGTTCTCATGTAATGAGTCTTCTTTCACTAAATAATTCCATAATATTCATTACCTGTGGTTCCAGTTAATCCTTTCGTGGGTTTTGTAGCTCTTCAATTGATATCTTAGTTGGTTCAGTAACATCCAAAAAAAAAGGTAGAATTGTTTTTACTGAGATTATCCTCTCCGAAAACACACAAATTACCACACCCAAAATATTCGGCGGGTAAACGTCAACAGCAAAAAAAAATTAATTAATATCACAACAGCTGGCGGTTGTTTTGACATCCAATTGACTAAAAGACGTCAACACAAGAATCAGAATGTAATAGAATAAGAAGGTGAAAAGGCTACAGTGGCTCATTATATAGCCAAATTTTGTAGTCTCGCAATAACTCGAATACAGTGTTTAGATGAGAGATAATTAATTTACATCAGACTTTCAAATTATTGGGAACTTATTATAGTTCACAAAACCGTTTGCTACTTGATAATATTGTACTAAAATAAGGTTGGGATCCAGAATATCTCCGACACATCCATAACATTTATAATTGAATTCAAAATGAACTAGATGCAGATTCGATCATGGATATGATGTTTGGAAATTTAATAACTACATTCGGCAATATCAATACAGTGAAGTTCGGATCAAACACGGAAGGATTGTTGAAAGCAAAACACCTATACAAAGACAAATCAAATGGTCAACAAAGCAAAAATAGCAATTCGTTGTATGTTGACGATTGGAAACAAAATACACGTAGCTGTTGTGAGGTTTTAAGAATTTCGTTGTTTCATTACGGTTTGTGTTTTGAAACAAAAAAAGTTCAAACTCAAGTAGTACGGCGAGAACAATCGAATGGACGTATAACGCGCGTCAATTTTAGTGCGTTGTAAGATTAGATTCTGATTAATTTGTAGTGATTATACGGATGATGATTAAGGAAAATTATTAATCAATTCAAATTAACCAATATTGTGTTATATTAATGAATAAATAATTCAAGGTAATTAGTGTAATTTTCTTTCTCCCCATACGTTTGTCCGGCTATTGCAGATTTAGTAGGTTTTGAGAAATATAAGGAAACTATGGGTTAAGGAAACTACATGAAATATGACTATTGATGACGAAGGGATGAGAATCTATTACAAGTGGGACAGATTAATATAAGGAACAACAACTAAGGAAACTGCGACTGTAATACACTGCGTTCTGACATTATGCCAGACTATCCATTACAAACTGAAAACCTCAATTTTAAGCATATAATTGTACATATTTTAGATTAATTTCATATTTAACTAAATAAATGAAAACTTTTAAAGTGTAGAATTGAAATCTATTATTGTATGCTTAAAATCCATGTATTTTTATACAATACATGCTAAATTCATCGTTTGGATTAACGTTTGAAAAGGATTTTCCATATGATATGATTGATCTAGTATTGGTGTTTTAGCTTTAGTTGTATATTTCGTTTTATCAACGTTGATTGGAAAAAAGATTGTCTAAAAAATTTGTTTGAAAAATTTGAAAAAAAGATTGTTTGTAACTGGACGTATTGATACTCAAATAGCTCGTGAAATTGAAGTACAACAAAAATGCTGGCGGGAAGTTTTAAAAAGAGTTGCAGCTACAGTAAAGCTATTAGCTACTTTGGGTTTAGCATTTCGTGGTCATCGAGAAGATATTGATTCGAACAGAAAAGGAAATTTTATGACATGCATTGAGTACCTATCCCAATTTGATGATTTTCTTAAAAATCATTTGGAGAGGTACAGGAAAAGGTAATGTAAGTTATTTATCACATACCACATGCGATGAATTTATAAATTTAATGGGAACTGAAGTAAAAGAACACCTAATTCAAGAAATTCAGGACTCTTTATATTATTCAATTATTGTTGATTCTACGCCAGACGTGAACCACACTGACCATCTAAGTTTTATATTAAGGTACATTGATAAAGTGGGCGATGCGAGAGAACGATTTTTGGATTTTTACAAATTGAAAATCACAATTCAGAATATCTAGCACAACTTATTTTGAAAACTTTAAACAATTTGTCTTTGGATATTAAAAATTGTCGCGGTCAAACATATATGGCCAGAAAATATAATGGTTTACAAGCCAGAATTAAAACTTTAAGTGAAACCGCCATTTTTATTCCTTGTACAAGTCATACGCTTAATTTAATTGGAAATTATGCTGCAGATGCCTATTCTACTGCGGTGTATTATTTTAACTTTATCCAAAATATATATGTATTCTTTTCTTCATCTACTCACAGATGGAAGTTGTTTATTGATAATTTTTCCGATCCTAATTCCAAACATATTAAAAAATCAAGTGACACAAGTGACAAGATGGTCTGCAAGAGCTGATGCAGTATCCGCCTTGCGGTTTAATTACAAAAATATTAAAACCGTTCTTATCCAAATTAGCGAAAATGAAGACAAAAAAAAAACCGATTACTAAAGTTGAGGTTAAAAAATTAGCTAGCTCTTTCGATGAATACGAATTGTCTTATTAACCATTCTATGGGATATATTATTGCAAAGAATCAATAGTACTAGAAAATCATTTCAAAATATTCAAACGAACTTATTACAAGGAGTAAAACTGTTTAATTCTTTGTCTCAATTTATAAGGGAAGTTCGGAATGATTTTGAGAGCATAGAAAAGCAAGCAAACTTATTAACAGACAATATTAGCTACAAAGAAGGACGAAAAAGAAAACGCAAAATTATGTATGATGAATCATCTGCAAATGATACACAGCTTGTAGGACGATAATTGTTTATTATAAATACTCACAATATGATCTGTGATAGACTGGCCACTGAAATGTCTACCAGAACGTCCATATATGAAACTGTTTTAAATAATTTTAAATTATTTTTTGATCAAAATATATCCAGTGATGAAGTTGACAAGTGTATTTTAGAATTGTCAAATACATATGCGAGGGATATAGAAGAACAATATTTTAACGAAGTACATCATTTTTTAAAATATATAAAAGAAGAGAACATCACTTGTCCATTTAAGATGTACAAGGTAATCATTGATGGCCTGCAATCTACATTTCCCAATGTGGAAACCATTTTAAAACTATTTCTTACATTGCCGGTATGCAACGCAAGTGGGGAACGATCTTTCTCCGTTCTGAAGCGGATAAAAAATTATTTAAGAAATAGTCTTAATCAAACTCATTTGCAAAATTTTTGGTAAAATCTTAGGCCCCAAAATTTTGTTCCGCCTCAGGCCCCTTAAAGGCATAATCCGCCACTGGATTCCACTGTTTTTTACCGGATAACACTACACCCGATAAAATAATTGCCAAAATGTTTTCTTTTTCTGATGATCATAAATATTTCAATTTAAAGGCAAAAAAAATATATAAATTAATTTTTTAATGTATTTATTTATAATATTGATTAAATTATAATGTTTATAGGAAAAATATTTTTTTAATGTTTTTTTCTAATGTTAGTGTTGGTGATGTTGAAATTATAACAAAATCTTCGATCATTGGGATCTCCTATTTTTATTCTGAATAAAATCCTGTTTCTCAATCAGAAATACACAAAAAATGGTTCAAATTTATTGCAGGTGTTAAAATATGAAATGTTTAATTTATTAGATCCACATTTAGTACAGGATTATTAACTTAATAAAAAAACACATGTGAATTTTTCATATACCAAACTTTAAAAAATCGTAAGAAAAAATCCATATTGAATTGCTGACTTTTTATTTCTCAATTTCATAGCTGCATATGTTTACTTTAAAATTTGTGAAAAACAAAAAAAAAAACCCTACTTTTTGAGATATGAGCTTTGAAGTAAACCAAGGTTTTACGCGCCGCCTAGCGGAAAAGAGAAAAGTTATTAATTTTAAACTTACTTATTTCAATTATTCAATTATTTTCCTTTTTACTTGCAAAAACATACGTAAGTCGGATGAAATTTGTGGCACCTATTCACAAAACATTGCCACCATTACCAAAAACTACGTGAAAAAGCCTCAAAATTCAACCGCGCATAACTCCGATTCAGAGTACTCAAAAAATAAAAGCAGAAATGACTTTTTTCCTTTTGTCAATGCCAACAGCCCAACAATATATCAAAATTTCAGATTTTTTAAAAATCAAAAATTTAAAAATCAACAAAAAAATGTACGTTTTCAAAATAATAGCCCTTATATAGATTTTTATATCAAACGATTAGCACAATTTGGTGGTAACAGGACAGGCAGCTGCTCGGCTAATTGCTACCAATATTGCTTCGGACAAAGTTTATGTGCTTTATTATTGGGGAGAGACTGTCAAAAAAAAGCTTTAAAGAAAGTTATAAACTCTTGCTTATGGTGGTTTTTCACGCTGCGTTGTGTTGAAATCGCATCAAAACTACAACGATGGGGAAATTAAACAAGTTTTTAAAGAACATTTAAAACAGGCGAAATCTCGAATAAACAAAAAAAATTACTAAAGAAGAATACTATGTTTTGTATAATATAAATAGTACATTATGATGCTAGGACGTAAAGCTAAAGATTTTGGACGGATGTGGAGTTTGCAAATCGAGGCGCTAGCCGAGATTTGCACCCACATTAAGTCCAAAATAGCTTACGTCCGTGCATCATATACTATTTTTTATTCGCCGCAAGCAAAATATTTTAAGAAAAGTTGTTTATTCTAAATTAACATTATACATTTTCATAAATTTTAAAATAAAAATATGTGGAACAAGTAACCTTTGACAAAATATTTATTATTTTTTCCAAATTATTGTGTAGCTATGACAACAAATGATAACAACTATTTTAATTGGATAATGAAATTTTGAATTTGAGGGTTGCTTTGATAAAAAATTTTATTTTTCATAGAATTAAACAAATACAAATGCTTTTTACTTTTTTGGACGTAGCTATGACAACAAAATAAATAGCTGAAAAGTGAAGCTTTAAGGCCGCAAATCACAGTAATAAAGTAACACTTTAATATGTAGGCGAATAAAAAATATATTTACTTATATTCTTAAAGGAAAAAATTTTAGCTAGAAGATTAAAATAAATAAAATTAAAGGTTATTCCTGACTTTAATTAAAGATTTTTATATTTTTTGTTTTATGAGTTATTGTATTAATTATCAGTGTGAATAAACTAAATAATTTAGAGTGCCCGACCTGTGGTTTCCTGTAGTGGTTTCTAGTGTTTTTTGTGTTGTTGTTGTTGTTGTAGCGACAGTGCGGTGCTACTCCTCCATGTCCAGATTCAAGAACTTTGCTACTGCTCTTGGGCGGTACCACAAATCTTCCTTCGTCAAGTTGGTTGGTTTTCCTGGACAATTAAATAGGTGGTCTGCATCATGTGGCGTGCCCTCACATATGGGACACTTGTCAACAATGTTGTGGTTAATTCGGCTCATGTAATTATTTAAGATGCGTAACCAACCGGATCTTAACTGCGCTAGAGTGGATCTGCTGCTGCGCGGTAGTTTGACCTCTTCGGCTGCGACCTGTGGCGGCTTACTCTGGAGAACTCTATTTGGAGCGTAGTTCTTTAATGTGTCCTCAACAACCCTCGTGTGTAGCGTTTTTAAGCCCGTTTTATATGCAAGCTCGTCAATGTTATCCGTTATTTCGCTGCCTCTGACATCACTTATGAAGCATTTCGCAGTACGTCTTATGTCTCTGGGTGGTGTGGTTGTGGATAGGGTGTCATTGCAGGGATGTTGCTCTTTGTGATAAATATTGTTTGGTGAGCATTTCATTGTGTTGGCGGACGGGCAATATGTTACATTCCTGGTGTAGGTGATCTCGGTGAGCTATCAAATGACATCCGGTTGTTGTTCGCAACGCTGCATTTTGTGATACTTGTAGCTTATTCCAGTGGGTGTCAGCGACTTGAGGTGTCCATATGGGTGCAGCATAATTCAAAATAGGTCTTCCTGTTGCTTTAAATGTTGTTATAATTGTTTATCTTTCCCCATGAACTGCCAGCCAGTGCTTTCAGAGCATTGTTTCTATTTTTCAGTCTTGCGTTCACCTGTTGAGCATGTGCATTGAATTTAAGTAGTGGGTCGAATGTGACCCCCAACAGTCTCGGATTTTTGACCGTCCTTCGTCCATGTGGTGAAAAGTGTAGATGTGGACTTTTCGGTGGAAAGTATTAGTTTTCTGGTTTTAAACCATTCGTTTAGGATGTTAAGGTAGGTTTTCAGAGCATTAGTGAGTTGTTCCAGGTTGTTCCCTGTTGCAAGTACTGTTCAGGCGTCGTAATGGTTATTCCTTCTGGTGGTGTAGGTAAGCTGCTTAGGTAGAGATTGAATAATTAAGGTGAGAGAACTCCACCTTGTGGAACTCCTTGTTTGAGCACTCTCATCTTAGATTTGGAGTAACGGTACTCAACGTATGTTTGTCGGCCTCTTAGGTAGCACAACCAGCGTTTTATTAAACCTGGCAGATTGGTGTTAAATATATCATTTAATAGTTCAGCGTGCGACACTGTATCGAATGCTTTTGATAGGTCAAGCGCAACTAATATTGTTATGGCACAAGGTTGTTTTTGGTTTAATCCATCAATGATTTGGTCTTGTATCTTGTGAAGAGCGGTGTTTGTACTATGTGCTGTCCTAATCCATGTTGATGGGGCGCCAAATTGCAAGATCTAGATAACCGAGGTAACAGAAGCGCTTCAATCAGTTTTGCAACCGATGAAAGGATGGAGATCGGTCTGTAAGATTCTCCCTTCTCTTCAGGTTTTCCTGGTTTCAAGATGGGGTTTATTCTAGCTGTTTTCCAGATGTTTGGTATCTGAAGAGTATTTAGCGATGTGTTGAGTGTAGTAGTGAGAAAGTTCAATCCTTTGGGTCCAATGTGTCTTAGCATGATGGCTGAGATGCCGTCCGGTCCAATAGCTTTTGATGGCTTTATTTTCTTTATAGCATTCTCAACTTCTTCTTCGGTGAAAGTGATATCTTCTAGATGTTCAGTATTTACTTTGCGCAGATGTCTCAACACTGACCTTGTTTTCTTTTCATGTTTACTTGGCTTTTCAGTAAACTGTGTGTTAAATTTGGTCGCGCATTTCCTTTGGTTTTCGGTTGGGATATCATAGAAGGAGATCATGCAGTTATTATCTGGTTGTCGGGATGCGTTAAGCCTTTTATGATCTTCCAGAGACTTTTGCTTGGGCCAAAGTTTGACTTACTCACAAGCTCTCTCCATTTATTGCGTTTGTGTTCCGTAACTAGCTTATTTATTTGGTTGTTTAATTCTTTAATTCTAGTGTCGGCTGGATCTGCTTTGCGGATGTCATCTCTTAATGTTGAGAGAGCACAAGCTTCCTGTGGGAAGTTTGGTTTCATCCTTTGTATTCTGCCACCTGGAATGAAGCGAGATCTGGCTTTATTAAAAATTTCTCTGAATTTTTTCTCCCCAGAGAGGGCGTCAAGTGGTAAAAATTGCTTACTGAATTCTTTCTCAGTAAAATTTGTAAAATTTTGCCAGTCAGCTTTGTTAAAATTAATATATGTCTTCTTCTCGGACTTTATTTGGTTAATTGAACGGCTTAAGGTGATTATTATCGGCACATGGTCTGATCCTAATGCTATATCAGTTCTCCATTCAGCAATTGGCATTAGTGACATGCTGGCAAGGGAAACATCTGGAGAGGAATATGAGTTATTTGTTATCCTTGTTGGTTGTGGTTCGTTGAGGACTCCAAAGTTGGAGCCGTCAATTTGATCAGCAATGCTTTCACCTCGTGAATCAGTGTTCAAGTGTGAGTGCCATAGATCATGGTGAGCATTCATATCTCCGAGAATTAGACAGTCTTTAGTATAAAATAGGTGTCCTATGGACGGTTCATAACCTCTATCACACCTGCTTACAGGTGGTATATAAATATTGACTAGTGTTATCTCCGTGTTTCCGGATTTTATTATGATACCCAGTTGTTCTAGGTGATTATCAGTTCCCGGTACTGCTGGTAATGTGGTTGTACGGAAGATAACGGTTTTGTGAATGATAAAGGCAAGGCCACCACCTTTGCCCTTCCCTCTATCCAGCCTCATAATTCTATAATCACAGATATTATCACTAATTTTAGATCTAGAATTTAGTTTGGTTTCTTGTGGAACCGTGACTAGAATATCATTATTGCACCATACAGTTTATTATGTCATCGATTTTATTTATGAGACCATTGCAATTTAATTGCATTACTTTCACATCGCTTGGGGTTTCCGGATGTGTGTTCATTCGCATTGTGTTCTGTTGCGAGTTCCTGCTTGACTGTTGACCTGATGTTTGGCTTGACCTGATGATAGGATTTTTTACTTAGTTATCCATTTTAAAATAAAACATAAAAAAATAAAATAAAACCCTTTTGATATATATATATATATATGGCAGTACAACCGAAAAAAAATAAGTCTGCAAGTGGTAAAGCAAATTTGCGCCATCCACCCGCCCATAAAGCGGCACGTCCACGGAATTTGCAGGGACAAAACATGTATGATTCAATAAAAAATTTTAAAATACATGTTCAAAACATCTGCGGATTGAACGCTAACCATGACCACGTGCAACATCATCTTGAGCACGACAAACCGAACATTCTATTCCTTACAGAAACACAAGTTTCTGAAAATTTTCTCTTTATAGAATCGCTTAATTCCAAATATAGGCTCGAATCAGCTTTCAAACTCCATCAGGGCGTATGCGCATTCATTCATGAGAGTGTTGCGTACACGCGCTTTCCAAATTTTGAACTACACGGTGACGGCTTCAATACAATGGTTTTAAAGATTTGTCTTCCAGAAATGACTTTTTTTACAATAGCTTTATACCGGTCCCCCAACAAACGTAACCCAAACTTTTTTAATATACTGACAAAAATTGTGGACGAGATTAGAGCAAAGTCCCCTAATTGTGAAGTTATCGTTACCGGTGACTTCAACGTCCACAACAAATCATGGTTGGAATTCTCCAAATCGACCGACGATGTTGACAATAGTGGAAAACTGGCAGAAATTTTTGCCGCGTCTCAGGGCCTATTCCAAACTGTTAAAAGCCCGACTTTCACTCCCCGTAATGGCGGTGATAATAGTTTTCTTTTAGATCTCTATCTTACCACAATGCCAGATATTACGAGTGTCGATGTCGCGAAAGGTAGTATTGGAAATTCTGATCATTATTTAATCTCGTCAGTTATCAAAACTGATTTACTTAAAACTACAGCTCCCAAACCCCGTAAAATATTTCACTACTCAAAAATGAATGAGAGTGGTCTTCAAAATTTTTTCCATGGTTTCCCTTTCAACCGTCATTGTTTTTACACTGACAATGTAAATGTTTCTGCTCAAAACTTTACAGAAACCATCCAATTTGCTATCAATAAATTTGTCCCATTCTCCATAGTAAAATCCAAACAAAAATACTTGTATTCGAAAGCTGCCAAAACGGCACTTAGAAACAAACGTAGATCATTTAATATTTGGATTCAAAACAAAACTCCCACTAATCGATCCCAATATCTAAAGGCCAACAAAATATCTAACCAGATTATCTCAAACGAAAAGTCTGAAATTGACAGAGCGAAAGCCTCAAAACTTACGTCTATGTCTGTTTCTGACAAGAGTTTTTACAGTGCCATTAATTCTTTAAATTCTGGTACAAAATTTTCTATTCCCCCTATTATTGATGGTGATTTAATCGTCAATGATCCCGCAAGAAAAGCTAACTTGTTCGCTGAACGCTTTGCTCTGAATTCCACTGTTTTGGAAACTCCTAAAGAAATACCCCAAATCCAGTCTTCAGGAGTTAATATGAATGAACTTCACTTCAAACCCAAAATAGTCGCTAAACTTTTAAAGGGGTTAAACATCAACAAAGCATCAGGAATGGACAATATTCCACCCATTATTTTAAAAACCTTTTCCAAAGAACTTGCACCAACTTTAACTAAAATATTCTACCAATCCTACAAATCTGGTATATTTCCCTCGTGCTGGAAGCTGGCAAATGTCCAGCCCGTCTCCAAAAAGGGACCAAAATCCGATATCTCAAATTATAGGCCAATAGCTTTACTACCGGTCCTATCCAAAGTCTACGAGCATTATATTAATACACATATTTCAAAATTTCTGGAAGAAAATCATTTGATATCCGACAGCCAATACGGTTTTCGAAACAAAAGATCAACTACCGATCTATTAAACTATGTAGCGCATTGTTGGAACAGCATACTTGATAAAGGTGGTGAAACATACGTTATCGCTTTAGACATCTCCAAGGCATTCGATCGAGTCTGGCATGCCAACTTAATCAACAAGCTCGTTGCGTACGGTTTTCATCCCAATATTGTGAAGCTGATTCAAAATTTTCTATCCAACCGATACATTTCGGTAACCTCAGACGGATTTTCTTCTGAGTCTAAACTATTTAACGCTGGTGTACCTCAAGGCTCAGTATTGTCCCCAACCCTATTTTTGATTTATATCAACGAATTGTTGAAAATCACCAGCAACCCAATAAATAGTTTTGCAGATGATAGTACTCTGCACAAGTCGTTCGAGCCCCTTTCTTCAAAAGGTAAAATGCACGAACGAATTAATCCTGCCCGGAGAGACGCTGCCATAAACGTGAACAAAGACCTGAATAAAGTCGCCGACTGGGGTGACCAAAACCTTGTCAATTTCAACTCTACCAAAACACAGCTATTGATTGTTTACAGATTAAAGACCGAGTTCCCCAAAGATATTTTATTTAGTATGTGTGATAAACCAATAGGTGAATGTAAAAACATTCGTTTATTGGGTGTCACAGTTTCAAATGACCTACTCTGGAACGATCATGTAATGGCGATGGCAAAAAGTGCGTCTAAAAAACTCGGCCTCCTAAATAGATGCAAAAAATTTTTCACTCCATACCAATTGCTCCATGTTTATAAGTCCTGTATTCGTCCCTGTATGGAGTGCTGCTGTCAAGTTTGGGGTGCTGCCTCTGTTTCCGGTAAAGATCCCGCGCTGTCATAGTGGCAGATCGCAGAGAGACTTCTTTGTCCGAACTGCGTACAAATGGAATAGTTTGCTGGAACACTTAGTCTCAGGTGGCTTCAACCCACAGATGTTTAAAAAAAGCGTTAATCTACACCTTAGAACGCCAGTTGTGGGACCCAGGTCTAGACCTAGGTCTTAAAAGGTATTTATGTGTTGTTGTGACACATATTCTAAACCCTATTACACAACACATTTTATTAAAAAAAAAAAAAAAATAGTTTTTAGTCCATTGCTTATGTGTGGCAAGGCTTGAGCAGTTCTTGAGATGACACCATTCCTTACAACTGTTACACTGTAAGGATGTAGTGTTTGCCCTTAAAATGTTTTTACATATTGTACAGTGCCATGTTTTAGTTGGTCCAGGGTTTCTTTCAATACCAGCCATGACAAGGAGAGTTTGAAGCAGTGAGGCGAGTGACAGCTGCTTCTTTATCCAAAAAATGGAGCGACGGAGTTGCACCTTTCGTCGAAATTGTTGCGATGGTCCTTGGTCGGAACTGTGTTCCGAGTACTTCTGGGGCGTAGACCCGTCCATCTTGAGAAGCTGTTTTTTGTCTTCTATCACCATGGTGTTTTGACTACTCGACAAACACGAAAAGAAAGCAGCATCAAATACCGTTTAAACACCTATTTTACGCAATTATCATTTCTTTATAAAAAAAAACCCTTATGGAGTTAGGCTGGTGTTATCACGCTGTTAGGTAGATTTCATATAAAAATCTACCTATTGCAATGGGCTTCATCTCGGAATTTCGGAAAAATTTTGATGCCAAACGACTATATGTGATAAGCGGAGATGGAAAAACAAAAAAAAAAAAAATTATATATATACCCAAGCAACACAATAGGTGATTTTCAACTACAGTTTGGTGTAAATTCACCTAATTATGTAAAAATTACGTCGATTCAACCAGTTTTCTTGACTTTCAAATGAATTTTACTTATAGGTAGCTAATTAGGTTGATTATACGTATTTTTCGCCCAAAAAAATTATATCAAAATAATAGTAGAATTTAAGTCAAAACCAGCACTTGCCTATACCTAATTTTTACCTAAAATCAACCTCAAAGTCAATTTTATTTTGAACACGTAATTTAGTCGCAAAATGAGGAGAGTTTTACCACATTTTTCACCTATTTTCAACCTCAAATAACATTTTTTCTAAGTTGAAAAACAAGGAAAATTACTCCTAATTTTACCTAATTTTCCACTTCATAGTAAGCTTAAGTCTTGTAAGGTAATTTATAATCAAATATTTGGTAGAAAATAACTTAAAAACTAATCTATAAGTCGATTATACCAAAAATATTATTTTATTGTCGACCTCATCTACGAAAATTAGTAAAAATTTACTTAAATAAGAAATAAGTTACCTATTTAAAGGATGTAATTTAACAAAAAAAATTATACGTAATATCTTATTGCTGTAATTACAAAAATTAGGAAACACATTTTTTTGAAGGATGATGTACAATTTTGTTTGATGCAATTTTTGTAAATTTAATTTGAATTTACATATTAGATAGAATTATTATTAATTATTAACAAATTAAACCAAAGTTATTTAGTAAATAATGAAACTGAGTAAAATTATTCATTATTTGTACCCTTAATAAAATTATCGACTAAAGATTAAATAATTATAAGATTTTCATATATGTTTGGGTTATATTTATTTTTCTATAATGAAACACATATTGGGTTTTAGAAAGAAATTCAATAGACAATGGAAAATTAAATCTCCATAAAAAAGATTAATTGAATATGCCATTATACTTGTGCAATTAGCAGCAACAATACTTAAATTTTTATACAAAACGATGCTGGTGTACCAATAGGTAGAAATTCACTAAAATAGAACGCGTAGAAATTCAAGTGCAACCAATTTGGTAGAATGTTACCAGTTTAAGTAGAAATTTCTTAAATAAAAGATTGCGACCTAATTTAGGTTATTGTCAACTTAAAATTAAGAAAAATTTTCTTTAAAGTCGAAAAATTATGTGAAATTTACTTTAAAGTAGATTTTGCTTAGTCCGCCATATTCAAACTTATTTTTGTTGAAAGTATTACTCCGCCATATTGTTATCTAAGTGAGATTTTTGGTAAAAGGAAATTATTTCCAAAGAAATGAAAAAAATATATTTTTGTATTATTTATTTTTTTTGAAGCCCATTAATATTTTTAGAAGTACAATCCTAAAGTTTATCAATAATATTTTTTTCGTTATAAAAATTCATTTTTAAACCATTTTATTGCGAAATATAAAATTAAAATTTATTATAAATTATATATTAAGTCAAAATTACTTGTTTTCATCTTTTTCGAATTTGACATCTGATGCTCAAATACATATTATTTCATAATTGGTAAAGAAGAAGATAAAATTGCTTATAATATTACCTAGTTGGTAACTTACAACTAATTAGGTTGAAAATAGGTGCAAAGCAACCTAAATCGACGTCGATTTGACGTGGAATCTTCCTAAATTAAGGAGAAATTTACTTAAATAGGTAGAAAAAGTAGGAAGAAAAATACCTAAATAGAATATTTTACCCCTAAAATTACGTCGAATCGACGTCGAATTTTTCCCCACATTGGTCGATTCGATGTCGATTCGATGTAATTTTACATCTCATTATTAAGGTTTTATAACCTTAAAGTCGAATTTTAATTACAATGTTACCAATTTTCGACTTATTTTGTTGCTTGGGTATATATATATATATATATAACGATATGAGGTATAACGGAATTTAGCGGCACTCTCACGGTCGCATTTTTCGACCTACACCAAAATAATTTTCTGTGTATGTTTCGGCAAATAATTTCTTGGACAAGTTCGTGAACTGGCCATATCCAGGTACCGGTTAAGCGGCTAGAGCCTAAAAAGTCGAATAATCTAGAGCGCTATAACTTCCGTTTGAATAATAGTATTTTAATAAAATTTAAAAATATTGAATATTTGAACCTTTTTTTATCATTTTTATCCAGATGACAACTTTGGTGTTTCAGGTTCCTCAAAAATCAGCTGTTTTAAAAATTTACTAAACTTTGCTGCCCTAGATCTAGCTGAAATGGGCAAGCTCATATTTGAAAACTTTTTTCTACGTATTTAAAATATAAATCTTTCCAAAATTCTCAAAAATAATAGTTTAAGTCTAACGGTCTAGGGCCTAGGGTCTCAAGGGCTGTTGAAATGAAAACAAACACAAAAGGCAATGCTTTCATCATGTTTCAGTTTATGTTATTTAAATTCATCTTAACTTTTAAACATACTTTTCAACTATAGCCTCAAAAAATTTCAGCTTTCTAACCCAAAAGGTTCCATTTTTATAAGCATTATAATGCAACCCTTACAAGAAAAATATCAACCCATTTAATACCATAGAAAAATTATCAAAATCTCTTTTGTTTTTATTTTTTTTACTAAGTAACCGTTAGAAAAAAGATTAAATAAGAACAAAAAAACACAACAACAAAAGATGATTTTGAAATAAAATTGTTTGATAATATTTGATTATAAATTATGTGTGATGGTATAATTGTAGTTGTGACGTAGTTCATTTGATCTTTGGTGGATTTAATATGTTATTAAAAGTAGTTTAAACCAACTTAAATAAAACTGTTCCGAAATTGTATTGATGGAGTTAGTTCGGATAATGTATTTAATTTGGTTCGATAATTTTTTGAACTATTCTGTTTCTACTTATATTTTTTATTTAAACTAATCTGACTTATCTAATTTTATTTGGACACAAAACCGTCTGGCCCCGAAATCTACCTATTTCTAGCGGATATACCTGCCGCTGGGATTTTTTCTTTTCAAATTGTTACTTGGGTACAGAGAAAGGCGATACGGTTGATTTGTAAAACCGAACTAACTGATCAGCTTGATTCACGAGCAAGAACTTCAGAGTTATCCCACCTATTTGCTGTCCAAATGCCTCGATGTAGAACTATGTCCTTCCAGAGCGATTATTTTAATAGAGTGACCAAATTGTAGAGTTCAATGACCACCTCCGTATTTCCCAAAAAATTTGCCCCTCCTCAGACATTTAAAGAAAATGTCAATCGTCATTTAAAACAACTAGTATAGTTATCTTATCCCCATATCCTCATTCCTTTCATTTTTCCAATCCTCTTCCTTTCTAGTTGACATGGGGTTCGTTCGTAAACACCAAATCGCTTGCTTATTTTCCTATTTTGACGTTTGTGGCTGGAAATGGTCGTTCTTAAACTACTTCTGGCCTATTTAAGCAAGTGATTTGACAGATAAAGTTGTTCGGAAACTTCATTTCTATTCCAAAATGGGCAATTTAATCGCCTATTTTGGACTCGCTGTTTTTGAGATCCTAAATAAGAACTGAGATCTAAAAGTGACATTTGCGGTTTTTATTTGATTTAAATCAAAACAAATACAGTATTATTATTAAATATATAAATTTAATATTTTATTTTGTGTGTCTCATTTATTTACTAGAAATATGAAATAGTAGATTGTATTACTAGTGGGAATGCGTTTTCCAAACAAGAGTTAGTTTGCCACACGACCGCGGGGAGTGCGGCAAATAACTCGCGTTTGGAAAACGTATTCGCACTAGTAATACACACTATTTTTTGTAACAAATGCATAAAATTTATAAATATTTATTTAATTGTTCATTTAATCATTTATTTAACAAAATTATAAACAAATTTAAGCTTTTTAAATAATTAAAATGCGCCATCTTCGTTGTAATTGTAATTGTAAATTATACTAGCTCGAAAATGTAAACATAAGAATCCAACTAAAACAACACATAGGAATTCAATAAGAACTGTCAAAATTGTAAACTTTGAAAACCTAAATAAATTGTTTTTTCTTGCAATTCAAATGATGCAATGTGTTTAAGTTGTTTTTACTATATGGTAAGTTATTTAAATTATTATTTTGATATTTTAGTGCTATAAAAATATTATATATAGATAGATATATGGATAGATTTAACTACAAATCTCACATGCAGGCGGCGTTACGGTCCAGGCTTACAAAATATTTTGTGGTCATATGTGCGGAAAAGTAGTTTTTTTCTTTTATTCTATTCTAGTACAAAATTGAATATTTTTTACGCATGCATTACAAAAATTGTTTTTTTTTAAATCTGCATCAATATTTTAATACAAAAATTAATCAAATAAAAATTCAAAATTTAAATAATTTGTTTTTATTTTTCATAATTTGAAATCTGCAAATAATAATTTTTTCACACAAACCAAACATGTTTTGTGTTGTGTTTAGTTTGTTTTTGCTGTTGTTAAATTATTATAATTATTGTGATAAGTTTTAATACTATACATATTTATTCATTTTTAATACTTCATATATATATTTAGGCAACTGGTCGTTCGGAAACAAAATGCCAATTCTGGTTCTTGTTGAGGAACTGATAGCCACGCCCCTTGGAATGACAGTTGCCTATTTTAGAAAATAAGCAAGCGATTTGGTGTTTCCGAACGAAACCATGGTACATCTTAGGATATTCAAAGAGTCTGAATAATGAATATTTCATATTTAGTGTGTTAAACATGTCTAACTAATTAATAAAAAACATAAATAAATTCAGTAGTTGGTTCGTAGTTAAATTTTATCATACAAAAATATAAATGAGGACACTTTTACGACTATTAAATTTAATTGTCACCAACTTAGATTAATTCAAGTGTTGTTATATAATTACTAAGCAATGGTATGAAGCTTATCGTTGTTACTATACAATTAAACGGTACCAATTGTAAGTACTAACATACATGTTTTGAATTTGACCATAATAAATCGTCTAACTATACAAAAATGAAACATGCGCAGTTATAATTATTTTCCCCAAATTCTTTTAATTTTCATACAATTTTCAATATCATCTACAATTATTTTTCAGATGTATATTTAGAAGCGCAATAGAACGTCATGTTCGTGAAAATCTGTTATAGTAGCAAGTGTATGTTTTCGTTTTATTAACATTAGAAATAATAGCAACAAATCTTATGTAAGTAATAGTTTCAAGAATTATTCATAATGATTAATTTGATTTTAAACTATGTAAAATTTGTTTCTTTTTCCTTTCTTCCATTTTTTTTTATTAAGATTGTTTCAAATTTTAAACTTTTTTTCAATGTGACAAATCTATTTTTATTCACAAGTTAATTAAAAGCAATTGATTGACAAATTGATCACTCGACAACATACAAAAGATTTGTATGTCTAAAAAATAATTTTTTATTCGCCTGCATATTAAAGTGTTACTTTATTACTGTGATTTGCGGCTTTAAAGTATCACTTTTCAGCTATTTATTTTGTTGTCATAGCTACGTCCAAAAAAGCAAAAAGCATTTGTATTTGTTTCTATTCTATGAAAAATAAAATTTTTTATCAAAGCAACCCTTAAATTCAAAATTTCATTATCCAATTAAAATAGTTGTTATCATTTGTTGTCATAGCTACACAATAATTTGGAAAAAATAATAAATATTTTGTCAAAGGTTACTTGTTCCACATATTTTTATTTTAAAATTTATGAAAATTTATAATTTTAATTTAGAATAAACAACTTTTCTTAAAATATTTTGCTTGCGGCGAATAAAAAATAGTATATTATGCACGGACGTAAGCTATTTTGGACTTAATGTGGGTGCAAATCTCGGCTAGCGCCTCGATTTGCAAACTCCACATCCGTCCAAACTCTTTATCTTTACGTCCTAGCATCATAATGTACTATATTTTAAGTGAAAAATAAAGAAACTAAACAACAGTAAACTAAAAAAGTAATAGACAATTGATAAATAGTCGCGAATCATTTATATTACTTTTTGAATAGATATTTCTATAGTTTATACTTTTGAAAATAAGTTTTATCAATTAGTTTTCTTTTATTTTCAATAAATTTACGCCAGTAAACATGACATCCTTGGGACTATCAACAGATCCAAATTTGTTAAGTGTTGGAATACCACAATCGCTCACAGCATCACCATCAGTTTCAACATTTTTGCCTGATGAAGAAGCGTCAATACGCCCTTTACTGCCAACAACACCAAGCCCTCCTCTTATGAATTTTATTAATCCATTGACAAATGCTACTATTGGTAATGGAAATTTATCAGAGCTGCAAAGTAAGTAAATACCAATGTCTAAGTAAATGATTTTAAAAGTTTTTTAAATATGCATAATTAATTACAACAATTATTTAATAGTATATTATTGAATTAGGAGCTAAAGTTGTA
>CAVNZG010000700.1:0-52730 GCA_963693315.1 Diogma glabrata
TCGCCAAACCGCCCAGCAGCAGAAATCATTAACAGCGATGTCCAACGTGAACAACAATACGATACAACCTCTTTGTCTACTTATGTTGCTAATAATAAGCAACTACTCACTTTTGAGCAAGAAATATATATGAACAAATTCATTTATCAAATGCAGCACAGTAAGGTGGATTTTTATTTTTGAACGGAGCAGGTGGCACTGGCAAAACAAGCCTTATTTCAATGATACTTGCGCGCATTCGATCACAAAATAATATTGTGTTGCCAATTGCTTCATCAGGCATTGCAACAACGTTGATTAATGATTTGTGAACTGAGCATTCAGCACTCAAGCCACCATTGAGCATTCACACAAAATCTAGACGCAATGTGTAACATAAAGAAGCATTTGGACATGGCTGAAGTTTTGAAAAAATGCAAAATATCTGGGATGAATTCCTTATGGCCCATAAGCATTCACTTGAAGCTCTCGAGTCTCGATAGAACGCTGGAAATCTCAATAATAATACTGGACTTTTTAGTGGTGCTCTACTGCTGCTGGCCAGTGATTTCAGAGACATTGCCGGTCATTCCGCGTACCACATATGCGGATAAAATAACGTATGCTTGAAAGAATCACACCTTTGGCAAACCATTGCTCAAAATTGGCAACGGAAAAATTAAATTGCATGAAAATACACAATGCATCCGATTCCCAGAAAATTTTTTGCAAAATAGAGGTTTTGCAAAAATGGTTTGATTGAAAGGATATTACCAAATTTATAAGCGCATTACACTAATCATGCGTGGCTACGTGGCCCGTGGGCATGCTATTTGGGCCGCAAAGAATATGGATGTTGACGCAATTAATTTTAAAATAAAACAGATTTTGCCTGGAAATGAACTATCATTCAAACCGATTTATACTGTTGTCGATACGGAGGCAGTTGTCAACTTTCCTGTTGAATTCTCGAATTCATTGGATTTGACTGGCATGCCACCCCATAATTGGTTCACCAATTATTTTTCTTAGAAATTTGAATGCACCAAAGCTATGCGATGGCACGCGATTAGTAATAAAACAAATCAATGGCAATGTTCATGAAGCTACCATTTTAAACGGCAAATTACAAGGTGTAATTGTTCTTCTACCAAGGATCCCAATGATCCCTTCAGACTCGGCCTTTCCATTTAAACGTTTGCAATTTCCCATTCGATTGGCATTCGCAATGAGTAAATAAGCCATAAGGATGTAATCCATATGGATGTATACATACGTACGTTGGTTTATTTATGTTAAATGAAGTTGTATATTATTAGAATATTGCTTTACGATTGTAAACACTAAAACAAGTTTTGGGAAAGTTTTATCGGAAAATGTAAGAAATACGCAGATCACAATATACAGAAATTCTCAAATTTGATTTTTAGGCTACTTGAATTTATTTTATTTTCCCTATGATGGTCAATTTCTTAGTAAATGTTTTCAAAATATCTGTAATATGCGAAGGAGGATTCTATCCAATCGATAAACTTTCTTTCTACAAAAAACAGAAATAAACAGTCTATACAGAAAACAGAAAAAAAGAATATAAACAGTCGAAGAAAAACTCGATTGCTTGTTTGTTTTGTGATAGTAAATATATAGTTGGGGAGGTGAAATCGTATTTTCTTTTTTATTGGACGTATTTTTCCTTTAAATTGAAACTTTTTTACAAGTTTTTCGGTATATATGAGTTAAAATGTGGCAGGGAAATTTATTTATAATCATCTTAAGTTTAAATTAAAATTAGTATAGGAGATTGAACTAAAGGAGCAAATGAAATTAAAAAATAAAATAAAGGGTTTCATATATAGTTGTTGGAAGAAGAATGATATGGTGTAGTTGGTTTTAGTTTTCGACAGAGACATATCGGTACGTTGGAAGAATAACGGCACAACTCAAAAATTATGAATACTGACTTTTCTGCATAAAATGATTGACTTTTCTGTATAAAATGATCATAATATCGTCAAATTTTTATGTGGTAAAGTGTCACAATTTAACCTCACTCGCTTTTTCAGGGCTTCATAATTAAATTACAATTTAATTAAAATTTTTGATTTTCATTTTCTCAAAATTTCTATTTTGAGTTATGCCGGTACTCTTCCAACGTAGCGATATATCAA
Organism: Diogma glabrata; assembly: GCA_963693315.1. NCBI lineage: Eukaryota > Metazoa > Arthropoda > Insecta > Diptera > Cylindrotomidae > Diogma > Diogma glabrata. The sequence continues at coordinate 2,148 of CAVNZG010000700.1, forward strand.
AAATGAAGTTCATTGCAAAACACAAAAACCACAAATAGAAATAATTATATAACCCAGAAATAACCATATAAAATAGTTATTATATGGTTATTTCTGTTTCGAAATGAATTACAAAACTAGCATGAATGAAACATGCATACAAATCAAACACAATACATATCATAACATAACATTATTTAATATAAAAACATAATATAACATAAATATGATAAATAATATTGTTGAAAACTGCTATTTTCTACGATTTAAAATAATTTTTCTTAAAACAACTAATGTTAAATTTTTATAATTAACACCGTATGCCGTTGGCACTTGGCGTAAGTTTTTAAATAACAAAATAATAAGCCGAAAATATTTGAGACAAAATTTGAAATTATTTGTTTTAGTTTTTTATTTAAAAACTTATTTAAAAGCGTAGAAAACAATAATTTTCAAAAATGTAATTTAACATACTACGGCTACGGCAAGAGCTAATAATGGCTAACAGTATAAATTTTATAAATATGATACCAGTCATGATCAAACCTTTTAACCAAGATTAAAAAATCAAATTCATTATAGCTCAATATTCTGATACTGACACCCTTCAGCTATGATACTTCTCATGATCAAACACGGTAACTAAAAATCAAAATTGAAATTCATTAGAACTCAATATTCTGATACTGACACACTCCAGTTATCTGTCTGAAACCCTGATTAACTCAATGCAGAAGATATATAAAAATTATAAAACAGCGTTTGGCGAACTCAAGTATTTTCATCTTGTTAGGATATCGACAACTCCCGACGGTATCCTAATAAAATTAAAATATTTTTGAGTCAAAATTTAAAATTAATTATTTTAATTTTAATTTTTTATTTAAAAACTTATTTAAAAGTGTAAAAAACAAGAGTTTTCAAAAATGTTAAACTTATATTTATTAAAAATATAATTGAAATCGCTTAATAAAACTCGAAGCTAAGCAAATTTTACATAAACTGATCCCCAGGAAACTCCACCTCTCTCTATTTCTGAGTTAACATGCCATGTAGGGACTTTACGGTCTGTAGATTTAGTCTCGTTCCATAGCTAATTGACTCCAGTTTTGACATCCTATAATCTATATCACGAAGGACTTGCGTGACGTCATTACGCCAACATTATTTGGTATTGTGCATTTTGGCATTGGCATTTGACCTGTTTGCAGTATCATTCCGTCTAATGAGGTACAATTCGTATCATTCTGTCTAATACGTTCTCCCCGACGATCACAAGCTGGTTGTTGTTGGGATACCTTTTTGTATTATTCCATTAGACGGACATTTTACGTGACCAAACCAGTGGTGTATTGCCTACAGAATTAGTACCGGAACGCTTTAGGCTACAAATTTTCAAAGTCATTTACATGTACTTTAAAATTACGGTTTTATAGAACTACACTTTAACCCAGCGAATTTGATAGTCTTATTTTTAATTTAGTGGTCACGTCCGAAGTAAAAATTCAGCTTGCTTATTTAGAAAACTCCCACTGGTAATTGAGTTTGGAATTTGATACAAATTTATTAGTCATAGGCTACTATACAAAATAAATTTATTTTTCCGCAAACGGCTGTAAAGTTTAACTTTTTATTTTTATATATAAAATAACAACTATTTCAATTGATTCAGTAAATTATTTATGATATAACATCACTCCGATGGAAAATCTCCCATCAAGAATATAAGAACTGAATCTAAAAAATTATGGTATAAATTATGAAACTTTTTGTAATCCATACAATTTTCGACCGATCTAGTTTCGAACCAATGAGAAAATTTTAAACTTTAAAAAGTTTATCATTCTCATCACATTCACATTGGATTATGAAATTTTGAAAAGGCTGCTTTGATAAAAAAATTTTATTCATACAAATTTAAATGGTTTTTCTCTTTTTTGGAAGTAATTATGACGATAAAAATTCATATTTATAAAAAGTTTGATGTATTAATTTCGTATTTATAAAAAATTTAAACGTTTGCCGAAAATATAGTATATTTAATTCGGAGCTAAAGTGACTTTTTGTGTATCGTCTATAATTGTCGGCCTCCCTGCGGTCGGCCGTCAAACTATAGACGATACACAAAAAGTATCACTTTAGCTCCTAATTAAATAATGTACTATTATTCTTTAAAAATATTATAAAAACTACATTTTTGTTTAAAAAATTTACAAATGTAAAATTAAAAAAAGTCAGACAAGTGCGAATAAAATTCACTCGCCAAGAGTTCCGTGAATGTAAAAGAACACAATATAAAAAAGTTAGACAAGTGCGAATAAAATTCGCTCGTCAAGGGTTCCGTGAATGTAAAAGAACACAGTATCAAAAATTATTGACAAAAAGTTGTTTTGTAATGTCCTTATATTTTCAGACCATTGACACATAACCAAATAAATGTTAAATTGTAAATGTCAATAGTAAATTATAATCAAATCTACATTGATCAAAAATGGCAAAAAAAATGTTAATTCAGGTTAAATATTATCCATAGATGTTTTTATAACTTAAAAAAGATTCAATTACACCAGCTTGTAAATGGATTAAATTTGATTATTTTTTCGGTCAATCGAGTGTTGAAATTTAGGGGGGTGGAAAGGCTACATACTAAAAATATTTTTTTTATTCGCCTATATATTAAAGTGTTACTTTATTAGTGTGATTTGCGGCTTTAAAGTATCACTTTTCAACTATTTATTTTGTCGTCATAGCGACGTCCAAAAAAGTAAAACGCATTTGTATTTGTTTAAATTCTATGAAAAGTAAATTTTTTTATCAAAGCAACCCGCAAATTCAAAATTTCATTATCCAATTCAAATAGTTGTTATCATTTGTTGTCATAGAATTTGGAAAAAATAATAAATATTTTTTCAAAGGTTACTTGTTCCACATTTTTTTATTTTAAAATTTATGAAAATTTATAATTTTAATTTAGAATAAACAACTTTTCTTAAAATATTTTGCTTGCGGCGAATAAAAAATAGTATATGATGCACGGACGTAAGCTATTTTGGACTTAATGTGGGTGCAAATCTCGGCTAGCGCCTCGATTTGCAAACTCCACATCCGTCCAAAATCTTTAGCTTTACGTCCTAGCATCATAATGTACTATTTTCAATAACACAAAAACTGTGCACCGCTAAGTTCTAAAAAATTGTAATGTTTCTTAAATTAAATGCTCTTTCATATGACACCCCACTCATTTGGGTCAAAAATGGTTTTATTCCCTCCCCACACCCATCCCATAAACACACAGAAATATAATTATTTGAGTCTTAGATATGATTTTCATTCTAAATTTACCAATATTCCTGTCTATGTGAATATTTTCAAATTTTTCAGTCAGTCATCGTCGAAAGGTAGGCGGCAGCACGATCTGAATTTTGCCCTTTCTTATCCATAACTCAAAAACTGTGCTGTAGTTTTCATACAAAACTTACCAAATTTCCTAACTCTGTGAAATTTTCCAAATTTTTCTGTCATTTAGTGTCGAAACGTATGGAGGGGGGACGGTCTGAATTTTGCACTTTTTCGAAAGTAACTCAAAAACTGAGCACCGCAAAATTCTAAAAAAAATTGCAACGAATTTTAAATTAGATGTTCTTTCAAATGACACCCCACTCGCTTGGGTAAAAAAAAAGTTTTTTTTTACCCCCTCTACCGTCCTCTAAACACACAGAAATATAATTATTGGAGACTTCGCTATAGTTTTTGTACAAAATTTACCAAATTACCTAGCTCTGTGAATTTTTACAAATTTTCTGTCAACCAGTGTCGAAACGTATGGGGGGAACGGTGTGAATTTTGCACTTTTTTCGCAATAACTCAAAAACTGGGCACCGAAAAATTCTAAAAACAATTGCAACGAATTCTAAATTAGATGTTCTTTCAAATGACACCCCACTCGCTCGGGTAAAAACAAGTTTTTTTACCCACTCTACCCGGTCCTCTAAACACACAGAAATATAATTATTGGAGACTTTGCTATAGTTTTCGTACAAAATTTAGCAAATTTCCCAACTCTGTGAATTTTTACAAATTTTTCTGTCAATCAGTGTCGAAACGTATGGGGGGGAACGGTCTGGATTTTGTACTTTTTTGACAATAAACTGGCCACCGCAAAATTCTAAAAAAAAATTGCAATGATTTTTAAATTAGGTGCTCTTTGACACTGACACCCCACTCGCTTGGGTCAAAAAAAGTTTTTTTTTAGCCCCTCTACCCCGGTCCTCTAAACACACAGAAATATAATTATTGGAGACTTCGCTATAGTTTTCATACAAAATTTAGCGAATTCCCTAACTCTATGAATTTTTACAAATTTTTCTGTCAATCAGTGTCGAAACGAATGGGGGGGAACGGTCCGGACTTTGCACTTTTTCGACAATAACTCAAAATCTGGCCACCGCAAAATTCTAAAAAAAATTGCAACGAATTCTAAATTAGGTGCTCTATCAAATGACACCCCACTCGCTTGGGTAAAAAAAAAAGTTTTTTTTTACCCCTCTACCCCGGTCCTCTAAACACACAGAAATATAATTATTTGAGACTTCGCTATAGTTTTCGTACAAAATTTAGCGAATTTCCTAACTCTGTGAATGTTTACAAATTTTACTGTCAATCAGTGTCGAAACGTAGGGGGGGGAACGGTCTAAATTCGCACTTTTTTTACTATAACTCAAAAACTGGGCATCGCTAAATTCTAAAAAAAATTGCTTTGTTTTTTAAATTAAGTGCTCTTTCAAATGACATCCCACTTGACCACATTTTAAATAGTGTTTTTACCCCTCCTCATTTCCACCCCCTTAATAAATCTCAGAATGGAAATATGACACTTTTTTATATTGTTTATTAAAAACGTACTAATTTTTCTATCATTCCAAATACATTTGAAAATTTTCAATCAGATAGTTTCGGAGCTAATCGAGGTAAGAAAACGCGAAAAAAACGTCATTATTCAAAATTATACAAAAAATGGTAAGGTGTAAAATTCCAGAATAAATTTTTATGGAATACTGAAATGAAGCCCTTTCATATGATACCCTACTTGAATCTATAAAAAAATGTATTTTTTCAAAGGTCTCACATCGCAGCCCTGTAATCCAAACTAAAACCACTTTAGTTTTATTTGTATCCGTCATTTCATGTGGACAGACTAGTTTTATACGCATGCCAAATTCCATAGCATTTATAGTTTACGAGATAATCGATATAATGTGAAAAACACGTTTTACTCTCACCAATAGTGTTCCGTATAAAAAACGGAACCCTAAAAATTATTGACAAAAAGTTGTGTTGTAATGTCTTTATAAATGTAAATGTCAATAGTAAATTACAATCAAATCTACATTGATTAAAAATGACTCAAAAAATGTTACTTTAGGTTAAATCTTATCCATAGTTGTTTATGGTAACTCAAGATACATTCAATCACACCAGCTTGTAAATGGTTTAAATTTGATTATTTTTTCGGTCAATCAAGTGTCGAAATTTAGCGGGTTGAAGGGGATACATACTAAAAATATTTTTTACAATAACACAAAAACTGTGCATCGCAAAATTCTAGAAAAAAAAAGCTTTTTCATCTGACACCTCACTCACTCATTTGGGTCAAAAATGTTATTTTTTACTCTCCCCACACCCAACCCCTAAACACACCTAAATATAATAATGTGAGACTTCGCTATGATTTTCATTCAAAATTTACCAATCTTCCTGTCTGTGAGTTTTTTCAAATTTTTCTGTCAATCATCGTCGAAACGTAGGGGGCGGAACGCTCTGAAAATTACACCTTTTTGACAGTAACTCAAAAACTGTGCACCGTATAATTCTAAAAAAAAATTGCATGATTTTTAAATTAGGTGCTCTTTTAAATGGCTCCACTCATTTGGGTCAAAAAAGGCTTTTTTAACACTCTCTACCCCCGTCCCCTAAACACACAGATATATAATTATTTGAGAGTTCATTATGATTTTCGTTCAAAATTTACCAAACTTCCTAAGTCTGTGAATTTTTTCAAATTTTTCTGTCAATCAGTGTCGAAACGTAGGGGGCGGAACGGTCTGAATTTTGCACTTTTTTGGCAATAACTCAAAAACTGCATCGCAAAATTCTAAAACAAATTGCAATGATTTCTAAATTAGGTGCTCTTTCATATGACACCCCACTCACCTGAGTCAAAAAGGATTTTTTATTCTCTCTATCCCCGTCCCCTAAACACACAGAGATATAATTATTTGAGACTTCGCTATAATTTTCATACAAAATTTACCGAATTTCCTAACTCTGTGAATTTTTCTCTGTGCACCGTATAATTCTAAAAAAAAATTGCATGATTTTTAAATTAGGTGCTCTTTTAAATGGCTCCACTCATTTGGGTCAAAAAAGGCTTTTTTAACACTCTCTACCCCCGTCCCCTAAACACACAGATATATAATTATTTGAGAGTTCATTATGATTTTCGTTCAAAATTTACCAAACTTCCTAAGTCTGTGAATTTTTTCAAATTTTTCTGTCAATCAGTGTCGAAACGTAGGGGGCGGAACGGTCTGAATTTTGCACTTTTTTGGCAATAACTCAAAAACTGCATCGCAAAATTCTAAAACAAATTGCAATGATTTCTAAATTAGGTGCTCTTTCATATGACACCCCACTCACCTGAGTCAAAAAGGATTTTTTATTCTCTCTATCCCCGTCCCCTAAACACACAGAGATATAATTATTTGAGACTTCGCTATAATTTTCATACAAAATTTACCGAATTTCCTAACTCTGTGAATTTTTACAAATTTTACTGTCAATCAGTGTCGAAACGTAGGGGGGGTGTAGCGGTCTGAATTTTGAACTTTTTTGACAATAACTCAAAAACTGTGAACCGCAAAATTCTAAAAAAAATTGCAATCATTTCTAAATTAGGTACTCTTTCAAATGACTCCACTCATTTGGGTCAAAAAAGGGTTTTTTGACCCTCTACCCCCATCCCCTAAACACACAGAAATATAATTATTTGAGACTTTGCTATAATTTTCATACAAAATTTACCAAACTTCCTAAATCTGTGAATTTTTACAAATTTTTCTGTCAATCAGTTTCGAAACGTATGGGGCGGAACGATCTGAATTTTGCACTTTTTTGGCAATAACTCAAAAGCTGCATCGCAAAATTCTAAAAAAAAATTGCAATGATTTCTAAATTAGGTGCTCTTTCAAATGACACCCCACTCACTTGAGTCTAACAGGATTTTTTTATCTTCTCTATCCCCGTCCCCTAAACACACAGAAATATAATTATTTGAGACTTCGCTATAATTTTCATACAAAATATATCAAATTTCCTAACTCTGTGAATTTTTACAAATTTTTCTGTCAATCAGTGTCGAAACGTAGGGGGTGGAGCGGTCTGAATTTTGAACTTTTTTGACAATAACTCAAAAACTGTGAACCGCAAAATTCTAAAAAAATTGCAATGATTTTTAAATTAGGTGCTCTTTCAAATGACACCCCGCTCGCTTGGGTCAAAACACGTTCTTTTTATCCTCTCTACCCCGTCCCCTAAACACACAGAAATATAATTATTTGAGACTTCGCTATAATTTTCATACAAAATTTACCGAATTCCCTAACTCTGTGAATTTTTACAAATTTTTCTGTCAATCAGTGTCGAAACGTAGGGGGGGAAGCGGTCTGAATTTTGCACTTTTTTGACAATAACTCAAAAACTGGGCACCGCAAAATTCTAAAAAAAATTGCAATGATTTCTAAATTAGGTGCTCTTTCAAATGACTCCACTCATTTGGGTCAAAAAAAGGGTTTTTTAACCCTCTCTACCCCCGTCCTCTAAACACACAGATATATAATTATTTGAGACTTCGCTATAATTTTCATACAAAATTTACCAAACTTCCTAAGTCTGTGAATTTTTTCAAATTTTTCTGTCAATCAGTGTCGAAACGATCTGATTTTTGCACTTTTTTGGCAATAACTCAAAAGCTGCAACGCAAAATTCTTAAAAAAAAATTGCAATGATTTCTAAATTAGGTGCTCTTTCAAATGACACCCCACTCACTTGAGTCTAACAGGATTTTTTTATCCTCTCTATCCCCGTCCCCTAAACACACAGAAATATAATTATTTGAGACTTCGCTATAATTTTCATAGAAAATATACCAAATTTCCTAACTCTGTGAATTTTTACAAATTTTTCTGTCAATCAGTGTCGAAACGTAGGGGGCGGAACGGTCTGAATTTTGCACTTTTTTGGCAGTAACTCAAAAACTGCATCGCTCTTTCTAGGTGCTCTATCAAATGAAACCCCACTTGACCACACTTCAAATAGTGTTTTTACCCCTTCTCATTTCCACCTCCTTAATAAATATAATTATGAGTATATGACACATATATATTTATATTTTTTATTAAAAACGTACTCATTTTTCTATCATTCCAAATACATTTGAAGATTTTCAAACAGTTAAGTTCGGAGCTAATCGAGGTAAGAAGACACGAAGAAAACGTAATTATTCAAAATTATACAAAAAAATGGTGAGGTGTAAAATTCCAAAATAAATTTTTAAGGTATACTAAAATGAAGGCCTTTCATATGATACCCTACTTGAATCTATAAAAAAATGAATTTTCTCAAAGGTCTCACATCGTAACCCTGTAAACCAAACGAAAACAACTTTAGTTTTATTTGTATCTGTCATCTTATGTGGACAGGTTAGTTTTATATGCACCTCAAATTTCAGGTCCATAGGATTAATGGTTTACGAGATAATCGATTTAATGTGAAAAATTCGTTGTACTCTCACCAAATCGAGAAATTTACGGAAAAGGATTAACGATTGTAGATGTTGGTGCTGCTATCTTCGTTAAAGTATCGTCAGCAGAACGATGCGATAGCAACCAAGATTTTTCATAATCTTCTGATTTTAAAAATTCAAGTGGTGGGCCGTTTGATTTAATAAAAAATTATCTTGAAATGTTGTAATTGTCATTCAGAAAATTATATTAAAACACTAAAATCTTCTGATAAGAAATGCTTCACACACAATTATTTGAATTCTAATGTAATGTCATTATTGTAGTACTTTTAGTTCTAATATATTATAGCAATATTTGTTAGTTTTAGAAACATTGAATTTTTTGTACAACGCACTAGCTCCGGTGTTGTGTCTATTGCGACTGGGAGCGCAAGTCAAATTACAGTCTGCTAAAATAAAAATAAATAGTTTTCTAGTTCAAATTGGTGTTTTAATATAGTGAAATCATGAAACATGTTGTACTAAAATTTGTGACATTAAATGAACTAATAAATCCACTTTCACATTCAGCAAAACTGCACGTTATAATTCTACTGTAAGAAATAATTTCATTTGAATCTTCTGGAAGAATTCGACCCACACCCTGACCCATACAAGGTGTAAAACTGGTCTAGTAATGGTCCATTACTGGCGACCAGTAAGGCAGCAATGGCCGAGTTCAGGCAACCGTAACTGAGCCATTAACATAATTTTACTGGATGATAACTTTGGACAATAGATGTCTGCCATTCATAGGCCAGAGAAATAAAACAACAATGGCCCATGCAAGGTTGTACAGTTGACCCAGTAACGGACCAATAAAGATTACCAGTATTGCAGTAATGGCCGAGTACTGGCAACCACAACCAGGCCATTAAAAAAAATATAAAATATTATCATATGTAAACTTAAATAAATTATTTACAAAACAATTAAAATAAAACAGAAATGTCCATTATATAGTCTTTCAGTCGAGAAGCGATAACTAAACTACTAATAGGGGAAATTTTCCAAACTATATATTTCTAAAACGGCTGTTACTCAAGTGAATTTTAACCAAATGACATAGATCGGCCAATTCATGGTTGCAGTACTGACAAAATAACCAGTCAATTTTAACCATTACGGGCCTTTGATTGGCCATTTAAAGTAAAGTGTATTGGCTATTTTCAGTAATGGTCCAATAATAATGCCAAGTAGATCGGCCGATGACTGGTTCTAGTACTGGCCCAATAAGAATAGCTAAGTATTGTTAACCATTAATGGACCAGTGCTTGGCCGTATTTCGAAGTCCGGCAAACCTTGCTTGATCATTTGCTATATAATCCTACATTTTGGAAACGCTATTTTAAAATGTTTGCAAAGTGACTGCATATTGTCCATATTGAAGATTGATAACATGTGGTTATTCACTTGGTTCCAATACTCTTAATTCTTTAATAATGGTTGAAGTTGAAATCCCTTGATTTTCTTCATTGCCGTTTGTGCTAAAATTTATTTTATTTTGTATATTATTTATACCATTATTTTCTATTATTAATACCACTGATTTGAGTGTATTACTCCTATTTTGGGATTATTAGCTAACGGTATTGAGAATAACTCCATTTTATCAATACCTCTTGCTGCTTCCACCCATACAAGATTGTACAACTGGTCCAGTAATGGTCCATAACTGAACCATTACTGAGCCATTAACATTATTTTCGCATTGCGAAAGGATCACATATCATACCAAACGGGGTACACTAATTTTTTGTTTTTCCGTCTAGTGCGTACACGAATGAATCAGGTTTTCCTAACGCGTCATCCACATACAGTTGTCCATGTGAGAAGCACGGATTCTCCAAATCTAGTCCACATACTTGCAGTAACTGTCCTTGTGCTTTGTTGATCGTCATTGCAAAACCGAGTTAGCTGGAAACTAAAAGTTTGAATTCAAATGCCATATCTGTTGGAATCATTGGAATACGTGCCAGCACGGTTCATCTTTCGGTTCGAATTTTCCATTTAAAATTGTAGCTTCAATGACATTGTTCATCATCTTTTTCACCGAAAATTTCAAAAAAATTTGTGCAATTTCAAAGTATTTGGCATATTTGGAATTACAATGTGTATCACAATAACACATAAAAACACCTAGGTTTCAGACCATCATGCTTTTTAAGACATTGATGGACGCAAACTTTTCTTTTTGGTTTTTTATGTTTATTTTAAAGAATAGAAAACTAAATAATAAATCCTTTCACATAATAATGGACGACATAGGGCAATATTTCATAATAGGATGTAGGAAATTAAAATTAAAAACTGTTTTTTTTAATTTTTTTTTTTTTATTGGAAGTTAGGCATGTTTAGTATTAATATAATTAATTATACATTAACGTCTCTGAATATCCGAAGATACCATGCCAACTAGGGATTATAATCAATTGAGAATTAAGTTTCTTTTAGAAATTTATGAACGCCGACTTTGAACTTTTGAGGGTTAAAATTATCAGGGAAAAGCCACGAAGGTAATGGATTCCAGAGATGAGAGACTCTGTTGAAAAAGTTGCGCTGGAAGGCTACAGTTCTACATCTAATTATTTGAACCGTAAAAGAATGGGCCGCTACCGATGCTTTGGTATGACGCAATAGGTTTGCAGACTTAGGTAAAATCGATTTGATCTCTTCAGAAACCCGTTCATCCATGATATATTTGTAGAAAATCGTCAAATCAGCAACATTTCTTCTATGCTGCAAGGAATCAAGGTCATTAGTAAGATTTGAGTTACCAATCAATTTAACTGCTCTCCGCTGTACATAATCAAGACACTTCAAACTACATAAGTATGCTCCACCCCATATGTGAGAACAATATTCCATGCAGGGACGTATAAAAGATTTGTATATTTAAAGAATCTGTTCGCTACTGAAAAACTTACGACATCGTCCTAAAAACCCCAATTTTTGAACAGCGCTTTTTGCTAGGGTAAAAATATGAGAATTCCATTTCATATTATTTTCAACCTCAACTCCTAGAAGTTTCACGGACTCTTTCTCTATCAAAACGTTGGAATCAAACATCAATGGAAAAGGGTTAGGTGTTGATAATCTTGAAAAATGGCAAACTTGTATTTTGGACGTATTGAATTCAACACTGTTAGTAACACCCCAATCAAAGATAGTTTTAAGATCAACGTTTAATGAATCTATCAAATTTGATCTACAGTTATTAAGCGCTAACGGTGAATACGATCTAGGTGCAACATGAGATGCATGAAGGGTGCTATCATCAGCAAAACTATGGATAGGATTAATTGTTGGAACCAACAAGTCATTAATATAGATAAGAAAAAGAGTTGGGGACAAAGCGGAACCTTGAGGAACTCCTGCATTAGTCGAAAATACATCCGATGAAATACCGTCAACATTGACTCGAAATTTTCGCTCAGATATAAAGCTTTGCATCCAGGAAATTAGTGGCTCATCTAAACCATAACATCTCAACTTGCATATAAGATTTTTGTGCAAAACTTTGTCAAATGCTTTGGAAATATCAAGAGCAACACCGAAAGTCTCACCAAAGTTTTCAAGGGATTTGTTCCAAAGATGAGTAACAAACGAAAGCAAATCTCCTGTTGCTCTTCCTTTTCGGAAGCCGTATTGTCTTTCATTAAGTAATTTGGAAGACTCTAAGAAGCTCATTAAATTAAAATTTATATATTTCTCAAAAACTTTAGACACTACTGACAAAATTGAAATGGGTCTGTAATTGGATGGGTCAGTTTTACTACCCTTTTTTGCAACTGGCTGTACACTAGCAATTTTCCATATTACAGGAAAAATCCCTTTCTTATAAGACAAATAAAATATTTTAGTGAGGATAGGTGCTAGCTCCCTAGCAAACGTTTTAAGTATAATTGGAGGAATATTATCAGGCCCAGATGCCTTGTTGGTATTAATTTGTAAAAGCATTTTTCGAATAATGTTTTTACGAAATATTATTCGCTTCACTTTGAGCGATGCTTTATAGTCCCTGGGCCTTCACCTACATAATTTTGTGATTACCACATATTTTATACTTCGTGATGCGCCTGTCCTTGACGAGCCCGAAAACATTTGTTCTGCGATTTTTTTCAAATCGGCCGCTTTTGCTTTCGGCAAGCTCCGAAAAATACCGATTGCCCGGGATCTTGTAAATTTTTGTTTTTTTATAACTATGGGGGTTGGAAATTTGATGTAAACACAAGAGTAACCTTGTCCGACAAAAATTTGTCTGCTATTGTCTAGTCCGACAACCCAAACATCCAAAATGTCAGTTGTCGGACTCGACAATAGCAAACACATTTTGGTCGGACAAGCTTACCCTCGTATTCTAAAACAAATTTCCAACCTCCACAGTCAAAAAAAATAAATGTGGTAGCAAATTTACAAGATCGCGGGCAATCGGCATTTTTCGGAGCTTGCCGTACGCAAAAGCGGCCGATTTGAGAAAAATCATAGAACAAATGTTTTCAGGCTCGTCAAGGACAGGCGCATCACGAAGTATAAAATATGTGGTAATCACAAAATTATGTAGGTGAAGGCCCAGGGACTATTAGGAATAGGTCTAGGTTGGAAATTGGGTTCGACTAAGGTAGAATTTATAGAAAAAATATGTCCTAGCAAATTAGCCTTTTCTTTTGGGTCAATAATAGGTATATCTCTATCAATAAGAGGAGGAAGAGAAGATTTACAGAAATTGCCTTGGATAGTCTTATCACGGAGAAAAATCGTATTTCATAGATTATGATTAATCTTGTCATAATTTCAGAAAAGTCGTCTTTATGTTTTTTATGGTTATTAATCATATATTATAGACAATAAGAATTATGCATTCTTACTTAATCGTGGATTATACCGTAAATTTTTAAAATTTTACATTGTTTTGTGACACAAAATCATAAATTAAGAAAACAAATATATTTAAGAGTTTGATGGAAATTATGAATAAATAATCATACATAATACTTATGCTATGATTATCAAAATCATAAACTGCATACAAATATAGTTGATTGAACATTACCCATTGAATTTTTTTGAATTTATTCCTAATAAAGAATAACTTATGAAATATTTTTTACAATTCTGTAAAAACATACTTTTTCATAGCTTATGCTCTTTAAGAATAATCTCTGCTCTTAATTTAATAAGAAGAAGAGATTATTCTTATAAAGAGTATAAGTTATGCAATAATGATAATAATATTATTACTGTTCGTGCAATTGTTTGTAGTTGGTTTTAAAGTTTTTTGTTTCGCGATTCTCTAAACGTAAATACTTAAAAAATTTAGTTAAATAAATTAATATTTTAATTTAAATAAAAAAAGTATTCAATTGTGATAGTGATATGATTGTGATTACCAGTGATAAGGTAAGAATTTATTTTTTTTTGTATTGTTAAATGTGTAACCACTAACCAATACGATCTTAATGATCAAAACAACTATACTAAAGCCACATGTGAAAGTTGTTGTTGTTAATTTGTGTTAATTAGTGTTCATAATAGCCGCGTTAGATTTGACTGAAGCAACTAATGTATCTGAAAAATTGTATGCAATTGCTGTTGTTTTTTCAGTAAATTCAGTTATTTGAGTCAAATCGATAATCGAGTAAAGTAGCATGTTTACCTTAGAACGCCAGTTGTTGTGGGACCCAGGTATAGACCTAGGTCTTACAAGGTATTTATGTGTTGTTGTGACACATATTCTAAACCCTATTACACAACACATTTTATTAAAAAAAAAAAAAAAAAAATGTTTGGCGTTTAGAAATGTTTAAATTGTTTATAACTTAAATATAAGTTAAATATAATTAAACTACATATGTATTCTTATTTACAGGTTTTGCTTTGTTATCAGAGCATTAATTTTCAACAATTTACATATTAACTAGTTTAAGGTAAACTATCAATTTCATGTTCAATTAAATTTTATGTATACAAATTATTAATTTAATTTTTTCAAAAAAAGGGCCCGATTGAATCAATTTAAAAAAAAATGATACCAACATCAAAAATTCGAACTGTCTCCAACATTCCGAAATTTTAAAAAATCAAAAATTCCAACTTGCTTCAAAATTCCAAAAATATTCAAGAATATTATAGAATCAAAAATTATTATTATATTATTATATATTATTATTATTATATTATTATATAATCATATTACAGAATCAAAAATTTAAACTTTTCTTAAAATTCCAAAAGTATTTTAAAATTTATAAATAATATAAAATCAAAAATTTAATTTTTTTTTTCAAAATTCTAAAAACATTGAAGAATTATAATAAATTCAAAAATTTAAAATATTTTAAAATTCTTAAAATATGCTAATATAAAATCAAAAATTTGCAACTTTTTTCAAAATTATAATAAACTCAAAAGTTTAAACTTTTTCAAAATTCTAAAATATTCCAAAAATTATTACAAAATCAAATATTCAATTTTTTTCAAAATTCCAAAAATATTGAAAAAATTAAAACAAAATAAAAAATTCAAACTTTTAGACAAAAAAGTTAGAATAAAACCAAAAATTTTAAAAACTTTTTCAAAATTCTCAAAATATTCCATAAATTATTACAAAACCAAAAATTAATGCTTTTTTCAAAATTCCAAAAATATTGCAAAAATTATAATAAAATCAAATATAAAAACTTATTTCAAAATTTTAAAAATATTTATAAGAAATAAGTAATATACAATACTTTTATTTTTATGTTCTAAAATGTTGTTGTTTTGTTTTATTATGTTCTAATTAATGTTCTTTTTTATGTTTTTAATTTTTAAATAATTTTTATGTATAAATAATTATACATTAGGCACTGAAATAAACAAATTTTTAGTAAAATTAAAATTATGGCGTTTTAATTCTAAAATTATGATTTTTATAGGTATGATATATTAATTCATGAATAATAAGAATTATTTTGATTATCCGTAAGTATGAATAGTTTATGAATAAGCCGGGAAAATAATTCTAAAAGTATGATTACTTTTGGCATAAGTTATGCAATTAAGTCACATTTTGTGATATGTTTGTCCAGAAACTGTTCGTAAAGTTTCATAAATTCTGATTAGATTTACATAATCTATGAACAACTAGATTTTATTCTTACTTAATCATATTTTGTGAATATTAAGCATAATTTAGGAATTGCTATTCAAAGAAATTCCTATGAATAATAGGTACAATATATAATAATAATAATAATAGTTTTATTGGCATATATAGTTCTGGTTGTACATATTCGGTTGCAACTACAATAAATAAATCTGAGATCAGTTTCGAACTTAACTTTACAACAGATTGCGTATTCAATAACTAAGTTTTTATATATTAATATTTATAAGTTTTATGGATAGAGTACAGGCTTGCCCTTATTCTAGATAAACTATAACCTAAATCTAATTAACTAATTTAATCTAACTTAAAATAAACAAAACAACAGAAAAAAACAAAAAGATTGTACATTATAAATTAGTCAGTTGGTTTATTAGACTATTACTAATAGTAGGTAGTTTAGTTAAATATCTCGTCCGAGCTTCACTTGCATATTGACAAATAAGTTTCATATTGGTTTTTTCATGCAAGGTTACTGTTCTATATCTAACATTTTTTTTAAGAATTAGTTTTAGGAATTTGTTTTGTACTACTTGTAAACGCTTTTTGTGGGAGGTGGCACTATCCCACCAAATTGGGGCTGCATAAAGTATTGTTGTTAGTATCATCGATTTATAAACTAAGAGTTTATTGGAGAAATTCATTGAACTTTTTTTGTTTAGAACCGGGTAAAAGGACTTAAACAGTTTATCACATTTAGAAACAACATGATTTATGTGATGTTTTAGAGTAAGACGACGGTCCATAAAGATACCCAGGTATTTGACATGGTTTTCCCAGCTTAATGTATTGCCGATAATCGTAATGCTTCTTTGAGGAAGTTTTCTTGCTGCTCTACATCTTGTGAAATATATAGCTTCACATTTAGTTGGGTTTACTATTAGCTTCCACAAATCTAGATAATGTAAGATTAGATCAAGGTAAGATTCAAGTTTTAGTATTATGGGTTCAGCTAGTTCATCCGAGGTATATATGGCAGCATCGTCGGCAAAGAGGGCAATCTCACAGTTTGTGGTTTTGCAAATGTCATTCAAGTAGACGTTAAAGAGTAGCGGACTTAAAACTGACCCTTGTGGTACTCCAGATTTTATTGGAACGGTCAAGGAAGATGTTCCCAGTATAGAACAGTACAGAAACCTTTCATAAAGGAATGATTTTAAAATTTTTATGAGATACAAGGGGAATTTTGCACATAGTAGTTTATATATTAAGCCATCAATCCATACCGAGTCGAAAGCATTTTTTAAATCTAGCAGAACCATTCCTGTGGATTTACCTAGTTTTCGATTATTCTTGATATAGTTAAACACTCGGTGTATTTGATGGACTGTTGAGTGTTCCGCTCTAAATCCGAATTGTTCCCTAATAAATATATCATTATCGTTCACAAACTCAACCAATCGAGCTTTTAAGACATGCTCAAGAATTTTACTTAACGATGAAAGCAGACTTATAGGTCGATAGTTGCTGGTCAAAGTAGGATCTTTACCTGGTTTAAGTATAGGTACGACTTTTGCTACTTTCCAACAAGCAGGAAAATAGCCAAGGTTCATACAACTGTTTATGATAACTCTAATGGTATTAATTCCTTTCTCGGGAAGTCGCTTTAATAAAATATTGGGTATTTCGTCGGATCCAGAAGCTTTAAATGGTCGGCTTTTGCTTATAATGTTGCGAATTTCATTGTTTGTTGTTAAATCTCGGTTGTCCATGCTGTGAATAGCACTATCAATGAATGATATTGTTGATTGTACAACGTGGTCTTGTGTGGAGTTCGTGGATGATGAGTATGTTTCCGAAAATGTTTTTGAAAAAACCTCCAGCTTTTCGCTAGTTAAAAAAAGTCTAGGTTGAGTATTATCGGGATTTTGTAGAGGTGGAATCGAAGTGTATTTATTTTTCAGGTTTTTAATGGTTTTCCAATACTGTTTTGAATTTTTAGTAAAATTTTGAAGCCTGTTTTGCCATTTGACATTTACTAGCTTGAAGATTTCGATCCTAATTTCGGAGTTTAGACTGTTGACTATGGATTTGTAATTTGGATTCCTAGATCTGAGCCATTGTCGTTTGGTAGTGTTACGTAGGCGAATCAATGCAGTAATATTGTCGGTGAGTACTAGCTTATCAGTTTTTGTAACAGGTACGAACGGAATGGACACGTTTCTGGCTTCAATAATAGTAGATGTTAAATCAGTTATCAGTTGGTCAACTTGTTGAGTTGAAGAACAGAGGTCGTCATTATCTTTTAATTTGGAAGATTCCTCAATGAATTCACGGTAAAGGGGCCAGTCGGCTTGAAAATAATTATAGGTTTTACGAACAAAATTAGAAGCTTGGGACTGAAAATTAGTTGTGATAGTAACTGGAAAGTGATCTGAATTTAACACTTCCTCAGTTTCTACTGCTACGATGGCTTCTGGACGGTTAGTAAGAAAAAAGTCAAGAGTACTTGGAAGTCCTCTTGCACTATAATGGGTGTGCTTATCTGGAGCTATAATGGAGTTGCTTGACCCAGAAAGATAGTTATATAGAGTTCTGCCACCAGTGTTGCTTCTGAGACAATTCCATGATTGATGACGACAGTTTAGATCTCCACCTAAAATGAACGATTCAGATCGGTTAGTTATTTTAGTTATTTCATTACGAAAGTTAACATTGTTAGATCTAGGACAATAAGCTACAAACAGTTTTATTGGAATGTTGTTTAAATCATGAATTAGGATGCCAAGGTTTTCAATGGCTTCGAAATTAAAAACTGGTAAGATAGCATGTTTTATAGAACATTTGACTATGATGGCAACACCGCCTCTACGTTGGTACAGTCTATCGTTTCTATAAATTTTATAGTCCGGAATATGCATTGCGATATTTGGTTTAAGTGATGTTTCCGTAAGAAGCATTACGTCTATATCATTATCAACTAGGAATTTAATTAGTTCGTGTTTCTTATTTCTACAGCTATTGGAATTCCATGTGGAAATTTTAAGGTTGGCATTTCTATGGACCGGCGACATACTTTATGGCAATTTCTGCGATGGCTTGAATTTGCTCACCTTTAGTAGTACACTGCGTTAATTTACTCACAATTTCCGAAAATATAGAAAAAAGTTCATTAAAGTTATATAAATTATTTAAATTATTATTATTATTACCCTGACTTGTTGAAAAATTTTTTTGCAAGCAGCTAGAAAACGTTGGTTTCGAGGCATGTGTATTTTGGTTGAAATCCTGATTGTTGAATATTGATCTGGTTAGTTCCGGAAAACCTTCATGTTGAAACATGTACTCCCTGGCCTGTGCTTTTCGAGTTAAAGACTTCGAGTTGGAAAAAGTTCTCATTTTAATATATTCGTCCTTATATTCACATTTTGGGGAGTTGGCTGGATGATCTTTAGAACAGTTTACACATTTATGTTTGGCAGTTATTTCTTTAACAGGACATTCATCATCACCATGATTTAGTGAACAATATACACACTTTGGTTTCATATTGCAGTAATTAATAGAGTGGCCAAACATAAAACATCGATGGCACTGGATCGGACCTTTCCTTGTGTTATGCACAAAATCCCATTTGCATATCATATGACCAATACGTGTAAAATTGCGAAGTTTATTTAGGGAAATAACCCCTCTATTGAAGTTAACAAAATAGACTGCGTCATCAGCATAGCGTTTACTCTTAGTTGGAATTTTTTTCACTTGCAATGGATTGAGGCCCACTTCTACTAAATCCTTAAATACTTCGCTTTCCAGTTTATTACATAATCCATATAATGCAAACCTCGATACTTTGTTTTCCTCTTGAGGAAATGAATAGTACTCATTATCGGCTTGCGATAAAATTTCTTTTACTTTAGTAAAATCATTAGTGTTGTACAGAAAGATTTTAACTCCAATACTTATTGTTTTTAAATTGTAATTAACAATATTATTTACCTTCATTAATTTGTGTAACTCGTTTTGATTATATTGCGAAATAATTGGAGGTATTTTAATTTTTTTTGATGGTAATAAATTAATTTCGTCACCAGCATTATCCGTTATGTTTATATTTTTAGCATTTGCACTGTTAGTAGAATTTGGTATTTCTTCGATTTGATTAGTTTTTGCTTGTTTAAAACTCTTAGTTAAGTAGTGCGAATTCAGAATTTCAAATCTATTCTGAGTTGGTACAGCTGGATGAAACATTTTTAGTTTTTTATTCATTGTAGAATAAGAAGTATTTATACTTGATACGATTCCAGATCTTTTTCCACTGGCTGCTGCTACAGAAGAATTATTAGTATTACACGGCCCATTGGCCGTGTAATTATCGTTTTCACAATCACTATCAATTGCTAAGATTGATTCTTTTAGTACACTATTCACTATTCACAACAGTTATTTAGAATTATTTATGTATAGAAATAAAGAATTTCTATCACAGTTAATTGACAAAAATATTTCAATTTAATTTACAAAAAATGATTTTAATTACTTGTGTACTCAACGAGTTCACAAACCAATCTCCTAGGTACAATATATGATTTTTTCATTAATCATAGAATATGAATACTAAAATCATAATTTATGAATTGCTTAATCCAGGAGCAAAATATAACTAAATTAAGAATAAGTTATGTCTATAACGAATAATATATGCAAACATTTCTCTCTGTGAGCGGCTTTAAAGAAGTTACGCGATCCAGTTGGGTGCTCAGCAAATTTAGCAGCTTTTTTCAAATTAAATAGATTTTTCTCTCTATCTATTAGTTTCCTACATAAATTCCTCTCTTTTCGATACTCTCTAAGGTTTTCATCAGTTTTGTTTTGGAAAAACTTTCGAAAAGCCTTTTTTTTAGCTTTAATTGCTTTTTTGCATTTACTCGAAAACCATAAATCAACCTTCGGAATGATCAATTTATTAGGAATAAATCTACGCATGCCTTCACCTATAATTTCAGAAAAATTAATAGCAGCAATGTTTGGATCTTGGCCAGTAAGACAACTATGTTTCCAAGGAAAGCGTTTGAAGAAGATTTTAAGTCCTTGCCAATCCGCTGCTTTGAAATCCCAAACAAGACGGGGATTCGCTTTAAATTGTTTAGGAATTTGTATATTTAATTTAGTGGAGATCAAATAATGATCTAACCCACCTAAAGGCTCTGATACTTTAAATTGTACTAAGCATGGGTCATTTGTCAAAAATAAGTCAAGTAAGTTGCTACTTTGTCCAGGAATGTCAGGAACTCTGGTAGGCTGGTCTATTATCTGAGTGAAATTATGATAAAGAGCTCAGCCTGTTTACCTATCTCATCAGTAGAGGAGCTGTGTATGAGCCATCCTTTATTATGAACATTAAAGTCTCCTAGAAGAATAAACTTAGCATTAGGATACTGAGCTAACCTATCTATCTTTTCAGATTGATCATGAAATAAATTAATGTTCTCAGGTGAATTAGGAGAACGATACAGTCCAAAAACAAACAAAGTTTGATTAGGGCAACAAATTTTTAAAAATACCATATTGTGGTGTTAAGTGTTTAATTCAAATTTTTTAATCCTCACATATGCAATAGAATTTCGAACATAAGCGCAAACACCATGTTTGTTATAGAATGAAGATTCTAGATCATAATTAGGACAAATATATTTACTCTTATCTAATGTTACGGCTCTCCCACTGATAATCGTTTCTGTTAAAAAAAGAATATCAGGATGGTAACGTTCAAGACATTGGTGGACCGAGTTGAGATTGATGTTCAAACCTCTTATGTTTGTAAAATTGATTGATAATTCAGACATTTTAACTCAACGTTTATAAACCTTAAACCTTAAAGAAAAGCCATAATTGCATTCAATATAAAAACAAAATCCAAACTGACAAATCAACAGCTCGAAAATTTGAATCTAAGTCTAAGTTCCAGCTGCCAAATCGACAATCTAAACTCTGAAATAATCGCAATTGAACTGCGAAATCATAATAGAAATTGAAACAATATAAGGTAAACAATCAACAAAAAACACCAAAACTGATATAACAAGCAAAATGAATTGAAACCTAAAGTTAAATTTAAATTTAAATTTAAATAAAATACAACTTATCTTAAATAACTTGTTCAATATGTTCCAATTTTTTTCTGTCAAAATTCTTACCTAAAAAAGATAAAAAGATAATTAAATTAAAGGAAAATTGAGTTAATTTACTGTTAAAATAAAATAAAATTATTATAAAATTAAATAAAAGTAAAATATATTTAAAAAAAAAAAAAAAAAAATTAAATTTTTATTTATATATAAAAAAAAATTGACTCGAAAAAAAACAACGT
Organism: Diogma glabrata; assembly: GCA_963693315.1. Lineage (NCBI taxonomy): Eukaryota > Metazoa > Arthropoda > Insecta > Diptera > Cylindrotomidae > Diogma > Diogma glabrata. The sequence continues at coordinate 24,423 of CAVNZG010000700.1, forward strand.
CTATATTGTACGGTTTTTTTTTTTTTTTTTAAATAAAATGTGATGTGTAGTAGGCATTACAATATGTGTCACAACAACACATAAAAACCTTTTAAGACCAAGGTCCCACAACAACATGCGTTCTAAGGATGTTAATGGACGCAAATCTGTTTTTTATTGTTTTTTTTAAATATTTTTTTGTTAAATAATGGATAACTAAACCATAGATCCTATCACATATAAAATATGACATAGGCCAATATTTCGTGATAGGATAGGCAAAATAAAAATAAAATAAGAGGTAAAAAGAAAATTTGTTTTAAAAATTTGCAGGAACAAAACTAAAATTGGTTTGCCAATAGTCCAGCTAATGGCATAATCCTTGATTATGGAACGCAGTATATTTTTCAATGATTAAAGCTCAGATATATAGTTATATGGAGGCTCATTTCTTCGAGCAAGCTACAGCGTTCCAGCATCAAGGAATATTCATTACCTAAGATTGAGAGTGCTACCGTTGACTGAATACAGTTCATCCGCCAGCACCCCTAAGATATCACCTTGGCTAGTGATATCTCACTGCTATTGCCAGTGGTATGTGATATCTCATGTTAACTTATATGTCAATAGCAGGGACTGGAGTACGCGGGGTTGTCACACCCGTGGATCAAAAAATAGAAAAAAATTAACAAATTAATAAAAACTGATCCCTCCATGGTTGCTTTGACTTTTTTTGACAAAGCTAAAATTGGGTTACTAATTATCCTAGTGCTAGTAGTATATACCAAGATCATGTAACGCATTGTTTTCCTCAATCCAGCATATATAATAGTTATATGGAAGCTCATTTCTTCGAGCAAGCAAAAAAGTTCATTCTTTAAAAAATATAAAAAAATAAAAAAAATTGCGTCCATAAACACCTTAGAAGCATATTGTTGTGGGACCTTGTTATTAAAAGGTTCTTATGTGTAAAATATCACTTATCCCCTTATATCAGTGATATCTTACTGCCATTGCCAGTGGTATACGATATCTCACGTTAACTAATTTGCCAATAGCAGGTACTAAAGTATGCGGAGTTTTTACAACCACAGATCCAAAATTTTAGATTTTACATATGTTCCTGCTGGCGGGAAGATATATTAAATTCATTAGTATTAACGCATTGTTACCGTTTGCAAAACACTATTGCAAACGTGTTAAAATGACGTAACGTGCAAACGTGTTGACAAACGTGTTATCATGGTTGCCATCCGTTTTTGATTATACATAAGCTATGCTTCTTTGTATATAGTATATTTGCGGATTCCATTTTGTAATTACTTCGGTCTGAAAGACCTAAGTATTACATTCATGAGCTCAAAGTGAAATTCTTACCCCCACTTTTTTTTACATTTCTCGACGTTTTAGGACCTCCTGATTCTAAAAATGCAAAAAAAAAATGTATGACTGTCTGCCGGCCGTCATTGTCTACGCTGCAGGGAAAACCCCTGGAGGGATTTCAAAATTTTTTTTTTCTAAAAATAGGTATACTTAAGGGACAGGTCCGAAAGGACGCTGTGTTCGATAACTATACCGGAAGTGTGTCAAAAAAATCATAATGTGTGTCAAAAATAGCAAATTTTCATATTTTTGGCTTAAAAAACGTTCATTTTAAGTGATTACGAGTAGGAACATTATATTTGGAGAAATTTTGATGGTCGGGATTGGTATGTGAGATCAAAAACTACATTATTGCATTATAAGTTTAATTAAAAAAATGTTGTCAAGTGTGTCAAAAGAAAGATTTTTATCTATTTTTTTACCAAATTTTTTGGAAAAAAAATAAAATTAATTGTTTGTTCGGAATGAAATTTTATTATTATTATTGAGAATTATGGCATTATAAGTTTGTCAAAAAAATGTTGTCAAGTGTGTTAAAAGAAAGATTTTTATTTATTTTTTACCCAATTTTTTGAAAAAATATAAAATTGTTTGTTTGAAATGAAATTTTATTATTATTATAGAGAATTATGGCATTATAAGTTTGTGAAAAAATGTTGTCAAGTGTGTCAACAGATTTTTGTTTAGTTTTTTACCCAAATTTTTGGAAAAAAATAAAATTGTTTGTTTGAAATGAAATTTTATTATTATTATTGAGAATTATGGCATTATAAGTTTGTCAAAAAATGTTGTCAAGTGTGTCAAAAGATTTTTATTTAGTTTTTTACCCAATTTTTTGGGAAAAAATAAAATTGTTTGTTTGAAATGAATTTTTATTATTATTATTGAGAATTATGGCATTATAAGTTTGTCAAAAAATGTTGTCAAGTGTGTCAAAAGAAAGGTTTTTATTTATTTTTTACCCAATTTTTTTAGAAAAAATAAAATTAATAGTTTGTATGACATGATATTTTATTATTATTATAGAGAATTATGGCATTAAAAGTTGGTCAAAAAAATAATGTCAAGTATGTCAAACAATGATTTCTTTTTTTTTTAGCCTATTTTTTGGAAAAAAAATGTAGCTGTTTTTATGACGTAAGTGTAATTTAAAATGAAATTGGACATGGAAATTTTTGAATTTGTTATAGTTTTTGAAATATTTTTGGAATTTTGAAATGAATGTATTTTTGATTTTGTAATAATTTTTGCAATATTTTTAGAATTTCGGCAAAAGTTTGTATTTTTGATTTTGTAAGAATTTTTGGAATATTTTTAGAATTTTGAAAAATTTTTAATTTTTGATATTATTATAATTTTTGGAATTTTGAAAAAATTTTCAATTTTCGATCTTGTAATAATTTTTACAATATTTTGAGAATTTTGGAAAAAGTTTGAATTTTTACGAATTTTGGAAATATTATTGGAATTTATACAAAATTTAAATATTTGATTTTATTCTTATTTTTGGAATATTTTTGGAATTTTGAAAAAGTATGATTTTATTTAATTTAACAATTTTTTTGGAATTTTGATTGTAATTTTCCGGCAACGTATACAACGTACACGAAACATCATGTTAGTTTTGTAATAAATTTTTAAACAGAGATAAAAAATACTTGTACTTTAACAAAGAGTTATGTTTGATACACATCGCTGCCCAAAACTAAGAACCATGTCCCCATAAAAGTTTTTTGCCGAAAACTATATTTTTTAGCTTTAAATTGATATGATCGATGTAATCAACTATCTTCACTTAGTTTTAGAAACATGTATTACATACAATTGCAAACCATCCATTGGTGTAGATAAAAATTTGTAAGATCATGATGTGTTAAATTCCTATATATTTTGATATATAAACGTAATTGTTTGTCAGATTATACTTTCATTTTTCAATTTCCTAAAATTATGTTCAACGTAAAAACATTGATCAAAGCGAACCAAGTGTATAAAACGATATTTAAATAAAACCAAATTGAAATAATTAACAACATTTAGGCAAAACCCCTCAAGATAATTATAAAGACGCTGGGGTTCCATTTATATTCATAATATATAGCCTATGTTCATCTGGAATAATGTACCTTTCAAATAGTGAAAGAATTTTTCAAATAGGTGCAGTGTTTTCGGAGATTATCAAATACGAACAAACAAACATTCATTTTTATATATACCCGACTAGAATTTGTAGTTCGACAGACCTAAAAATATTTTCGGGCCGAACGAGTAACACCGAAATTCGGAAAACCTAACAATTACGGAGTTACCTCGTCATTAGGACGACTAATAATATGCCCAACTTCGGAAGGCCTGTTAACTACGGCACTATCTCGTCATTATGCAGATCAAGAAAAAACTCAAATGCGGCTTACGTTCGGAACCGTCATAAAGCTTCCGTAAGGACAAATAGTAGGATCCTCAAGTTAAATATGAACTTGAAATCACGAATGTCAACCGTATAATGCAATTGACAGATTAGCCGAAGTAAGGCAGGACAAAGAAATGCCTAGAAATTTTTGTACACAGAGAGAATTTTTGCACTAACTATAAGTACAAAAAATGACAAGTGCACGTTTTGAAATATTTCAGTAAAAATATTTCTATTCAATAATAAATTTTGCCTTCTCGTTAGTAGTTATTTTACTGTAACGTCTTGTAAGTAATGAAATTTACTTAAGAGAAGTCGAAGTTAACTATTCGACAGAAATATTTTTACTGAAATATTTCGAAATGCGCATGTCATTTTTTGTATTTATAGTTAGTGCAAAAATTCTCTCCGTGTATAAGCTTATACAAGATTTATGATAATAGTCGAAAATAAGTTCATTTAATATTTACAATGTATTGTATTCGAATAGACTTGAATATATACTCGAATAGACTTGACCCATGGTAAAATGAAAATAAGGTATTCTCATTAGAGTGACAGCGATGCCATTTTGATTTTGATTGACGTCATTCGGAGTTTTATATAATACGTTTGTTGTTATTATCAATGAGAAAAGCTATTGTTTTCAAGTTAAAAAATATATTTAGTATGATTTATAAGTTAATTTATTAGTTAATGAAATGATTGAAATTAATTCATTCATTAATTAATGAACTTTAGTATTTGTTTTACTATTAAAATTTAAAACATATACAAATTTAAATGCCGAACTACGTTAAAACCTGCAAAAGTTTTCAACAAATGTGAAAAATCATACTCAAAACATAAGGTTTTTTAATTTCCAGAAAAATGAATCATTTTGTAGTGGATAGAATCATGTGGAAAAAGAAAATGTTCGTATTTATTATAAGATAGTTTGTTCCTTACACTTCACTGAAAATGATTGGACTTTAAAAGAAAAAACTTTCAAATACTCTAATGAGTAAAAGATCGTTGAATTGATCGTTGAAAGTGGAACCTTATCTGTTCTAAGAAGGAAGTGGTTACTTCCAATATTTGGACATCTAAAGGAACGCACATCCAAATCGCTTGAAAAGAAACGTGCTATTGCTAGTACTTGATCAATTTGACTTCAAAAGTTTCCATTCGGTTTAAAAACATAAGTCTGCTTATGAATCGATCGATGCGAAAAGAAAGTACTGGCAATTCTCAAATTATTTGATAATGCAAACTCAGTCATTCTCTCACCATTATCATTGTTGGTGTTGATTTCATAACCTCCTCCAGTGCTATGTAGAAAATATTGACGGTCTAAGCTTCAGTAGGTGCATGCAAGGCAATAAGAGAAATATTGTTTTATGTACCGCGTACCCCTAAGTAGCAAATCCTCTCATTGACCAGGATGAATTTCAATACGGCTTCTTGTATGCGTGCACCAACAAGGAAATCAGCACTAAATTCATTTCGAGAAGAATGACCACTACTGCATAAAGAGTGACTATTCGAGTTTTGTTTTCCGATTATTGGCTGTCTAATTTCTTGCAGAGAAATGATATTCATCCTATGCCTCTCAGCCTCTGTTTCTAGGCTTATTAAAGCATCATGAGCGATCAGGCAGCACACGTTTCACGTTCCGATTCGGTAGTTCGGAAGTGGAGTGGAGTTCGGAGTGATGGTATTAACCTCAGTCCCAACCCAAATTTTCGTTAATGGTTCTGTTATGATGTTAAGGTTATAAGAAGTTTTAAGGCGCCAATTCGCTGTGATGTAGCGTAATAGACTAAGCAGTTTTTCTCTGCTTGTCTCCGATACACCAACCTAATTCTGTCTGCATTACCCCTGCAGCATGGCGTGGACGTCGAATTTCCTACCCTGTAAGATGTTCTTTAGAGTTAGAAAACTTAATAAACAAATTGTTAATGAAAAAAATAAGGAAAACCATAACGTAAAAATTAAGTTTTCTCTAATTTTCAAATTAAAACATTTTTTGTTTCTTTATATTTACGCCGGATGACGTCACACAAAATTTTCGATTAGCTGTCAAGAATACCTTATATTCGTTATACCATGGACTTGACCATAAAATTTCAAATTTCCTAAGAAATACGACTTTGAAGGTAGTCTTCTCAAGTTGTTCTGAGTAGAGGCATCCATGGACTCACTATTTATTGAACAACCATTCGTTCTTCAACTGTTGTCAAGTCAATAGCTTGTTGTCCAATAATTAACTTTTGTTCTATCAATATCAACACATCTGCTGGCCCCGACGGTATTCCACCCCTCATTTTTAAAAACTTGGCTAAGCCTAAGGCTCAGGACCTATATTTGAAAGATGTATTTTTGCAGCAACAGTTTTTCATACCAATGAGTATAATAGTCAATCGATAAAAATGAATGACTCTATAGTTCAATTGAAAAACAATGAAGTTATTTTGAGAATTTCTGACTTTATGGTGATGAATGGAAATGTTACGTTTTGGGTACCACGCTAGAAACAGAGGCAGTTGTTTTTGAGAATTTGACAGTACATCATATTTTAGAAATTCAAAAGTTAGGCGAAGATGAATTGTAATCATACAAATCGAAGAAATATATAAAAACTCATAGAAATAATCAATGATGATAAGATATATTTATGGGCGATATAGAGAACTGGTTAAGACAACAACATCACTTACAAGGAAGTTAAGCAACACTGTTAAGGTCTACAACTTATACGGGTGACCGCTTGGGAATTCATCAGGAAAAAAATATGGAAATATGATTGAATCACATTGATTTTTTATTTTTATTATACCGTGATTTGGTCAACGTATAGTTTGCTGCATTCAGAAAATATTCTTCGGCAGCACAAATTTAGACCTAATGCAGTCCGCATAAGCTAGTCCAAATGGCATACGAATTTGGACATGCGTTACTTTCAGCATGAGGTTTTCATATGAAGTGCTCATTAGGGCCGAATACCCAGTTTGGATGGCCAAACATCATCCTTATTCGAACCGAAATAAGAATTCTAGTCTGGTATAATTATATATCTGTAGGTGGGAGGTAAACTACACCAAGTCACATTTTTAAAATTTTACAGGAAAGCCAAAAAACGTTTGAAAATCACAAACCCTGCTATATCTCTATTAACTGCTGCCCTTACCCCGAAAATTTTTTTTACTTTGAAATTTTTTCTTTTTTAATTTCCATGATATCCTTAATTAAATTACGTCATATTATGTAACGGTTATTTGTTAAAAAGGACTTGGTGTGCTTTACCTCACAATGATGGATCTTAAGTCCCTTAAAACATACAGCACCAAGTTAAATACAATTGTACATAAAACGTGTTTCCAAATATAATGTTAAAGGCTTTTTTTATCTTTACTTCAAAATATATTATTAACAATGTAAGTTTAACGTTAAAAAACGTTTAAAATTGTTTACATTTTTTGAGAAACTAAAAGAAAGACGTTAAAACCTAAAGACACATTGACTAAGTGGACTTGGTGTTATTTACCTCTAAATACATTGTTGTCGTCTACAACACTATTTAGTCATAACATTTGGACTTGGTGTCAAAATCTGTTCACTTGACGTTCTTTACCTCTAAGAGCTTTGGACTTGGTGTCATTTACAATTGTTCTATCTCGAAAACTGCACTTGTTAGGACTCAGTGCTATTAACAAAATCCTGATTCTAACAGTATAAAAAAACGTATTTTGAAAAAAATGTGAGTTGGTGTAGTTTACCTCCCACCTACAGATATATAGAAGAAGATATATATATATATATATATATATATATATATATATATATATATATATATATATATATATATATATATATATATATATATATATATATATATATATATATATATATATTTATATATATATATATATATATATATATATATATATATATATATATATATATATATATATATATATATATATATATATATATATATATATATAATGTTTTTATTTGGCTTAATTGAATTAAAAAAAATTTTATTGTTTATAGCCAATTATTGTTTATTTTATTTTATTTACCCAACGTTTCGAATAAATTTCTTATTCATTTTCAAGGGTTTTACTAAACAAAAAAAATAAATCGAAATGAAAAACAAACATAATAAAATGACACATTTTTCAAGGTGATTTGATAAAAAATTTAAAAATGCAAATAGAAATGATGATAAATTGAAATTAATTTTCTAAATAATTTCAATGTATGATGATTCTAAATACATTGTGTCGTCTTGTTTATTTAAATTTCTACATTTTTTAATTTGGATCATTTCTAAAATACTTCTTTTACGGTAATTTGGTTCTTTCGAAATTATTTTAACATTATTCATATTTATGTGGTGATTTGTATTCTTAAGGTGATTAGATAAAGCACTTTTGTTTTGAATATTATTGGGTTTTCTAGCATCATAAACATGTTGGTTAATTCTTTTATACAGGTATTGTTTTGTTTGACCAATGTAATTTTCTCCGCAATCACATGAAACTTTATAAATAACATTTGTTTCAAAATCAATAGGGATACTGTCTTTTAACTTTGTAAATAATAAAAATTTTAAATTACGATGACTTCTACCAACCACTTTAACATTGTACTTAGCCATCATGCGTTTCGTTTGATTATACAACTTGTTTATGTAAGGGATTGATACAAATTTGTTTGTTTCTTCAATTGGTTGTGGTAGTTGATTGCCATGAGTATATTTATTGTGAGTTTTTTTAAAAACAAAATCTATTAATTTAATTGGATATTCGTTTAATTGTAATATATTTTTTAGTAATTTAAAATTTTCTTTATGGAATTTTGCATCTGATAGTTTTAAAATTTTTTCGGCAAGTAAACTAATTGTATTTTTTTTATATGATAACGGTAACCACGATTTAAAATTTAAATATCTTCCAGACCAATTACTTTTGTGGAACCAATCAAAATTTAAAGATCCATCAGCATTATGATGTATAGTAATATCAAGAAATGATATTTTATGATTATTCTCGGTTTCAATTGTGAATTTTATATGATTATCATAATTATTAAATTTCGTTAAAAAACTATCAACTTGATCACGGGGTATAGCTGTTATAATGTCATCAACATATCGATAAAAAAATGGAATTTCAAATTCAATACCTTTCAAGATTTCAGTTTCAATAAACTCCATAACTCCATAACTAAATTGGCTGCTGATGGACTAACAGGCGAGCCCATTGGAGATCCAAAAATTTGTTTATAGTAAATGTTGTTAAAGCTGAATTCACAATTATTCATCACCAATTTTATAGATTCTATGAATTGTATTTGTGTAAGTTTTATGTTTGAATTCTTTTTGATATCTTTCCAACAATTTTTTATACATCGTATAACCATTTTTGTGTCAACATTCGTGAAAAGTGACACTACATCTAAAGAAATAAGCACATAATTTTCTGGTAAGATAATATCTTTAACTTTATTCTTAAATTCTTCAGAATTCTTTATTGAAGAAAATGAGTTACCAACAGTTTTATTTAATGTTGATGAAAGAAATGATGACAAATTGTATAAGGGAGTATTTAATGAGCTGACAATTGGTCTTAATGGTACATCCACCTTGTGTATTTTGGGTAATCCATAAATGCGTGCGTGGTACCCATTATAATTACGTAAAATTTTACCTAAATTAACATCAATCCGACCTTCGTTTTCCCATTTCATCACCATAACATTTAATTTTTTCTGAATTTGTAATGTTGTTGAACTCGGTATTATTTGATATGTTGTAGAATCTTGAAGAAGAGTCTCCATCTTTTGATTATAATCTGTTTTTTTGAGAATAACGGTCACATTTCCTTTATCTGCATTTGTTATTACAATATCAGGATTATCTTTGATAAACTTTTTTGTATCAATAACATTTTTTCTTAATTGAAGTTCTTCAGTTGTTAAAAACTGCCGATTGCTTGAATGTTGTTTGAAGTTTGTTAAAATATTGACAAAACGATTTCGAGCTTCAGTTTTTAAGGTTTCGTCTTCAAAATTAAATAAAACACTTTCAATATCACTTATCATGTTTTCATAAGGAATATCATTAATTGTTACAGGTGGACAAAATTTATCACCTAAACTTAAAATACTTTTCACATTTTGTGGAATGATAACCCCAGACAAATTTAACAACCATTTATCCATGTTAAAAACGGTATCTATTTGACTTTCATTAATTTCATTATTAAGAATGTTGTTAATTTTTTCAATTTGTTTATTTTTGATTTGATCAAAATATAAACTATAACTTGCTTCAACTTTATTGAAGTAACATGTTATAACATCTGAAGGGAGATTAAGATGAATCAAATTTGTAAGAGTGTTAATCTCTTCTTGAAGTTTTACTACATAAGCATGAACTTCTGTTATTTCTTGATTTATTATACCAAAAAGAAAACGATCATGAAGTTTTTTGAAGACAACAGAATTAATTTCGTTTAAATTTTTTAATAATCTATTTTTTGGAATAATTCTTTGAGAACGGCAACGTAATAAAAAATGCTTTTTGTTAATGGCTTTGGCTAAATTTAATTTTGTTTTCAATAATGTTTTCATTAATTTAACAATTTGTTCTCCGTATATTCTTTTTATTTTTTTGAAAAATGTTTGATGTGGACGACCCATTTTATAAACAGGGTAGATTTATATAATGTTTTTATTTGGCTTAATTGAATTAAAAAAAATTTTATTGTTTATAGCCAATTATTGTTTATTTTATTTTATTTACCCAACGTTTCGAATAAATTTCTTATTCATTTTCAAGGGTTTTACTAAACAAAAAAATAAATCGAAATGAAAAACAAACATAATAAAATGACACATTTTTCAAGGTGATTTGATAAAAAATTTAAAAATGCAAATAGAAATGATGATAAATTGAAATTAATTTTCTAAAATAATGTTGTCATATGATGATTCTAAATACATTGTGTCGTCTTGTTTATTTAAATTTCTACATTTTTTAATTTGGATCATTTCTAAAATACTTCTTTTACGGTAATTTGGTTCTTTCGAAATTATTTTAACATTATTCATATTTATGTGGTGATTTGTATTCTTAAGGTGATTAGATAAAGCACTTTTGTTTTGAATATTATTGGGTTTTCTAGCATCATAAACATGTTGGTTAATTCTTTTATACAGGTATTGTTTTGTTTGACCAATGTAATTTTCTCCGCAATCACATGAAACTTTATAAATAACATTTGTTTCAAAATCAATAGGGATACTGTCTTTTAACTTTGTAAATAATAAAAATTTTAAATTACGATGACTTCTACCAACCACTTTAACATTGTACTTAGCCATCATGCGTTTCGTTTGATTATACAACTTGTTTATGTAAGGGATTGATACAAATTTGTTTGTTTCTTCAATTGGTTGTGGTAGTTGATTGCCATGAGTATATTTATTGTGAGTTTTTTTAAAAACAAAATCTATTAATTTAATTGGATATTCGTTTAATTGTAATATATTTTTTAGTAATTTAAAATTTTCTTTATGGAATTTTGCATCTGATAGTTTTAAAATTTTTTCGGCAAGTAAACTAATTGTATTTTTTTTTATATGATAACGGTAACCACGATTTAAAATTTAAATATCTTCCAGACCAATTACTTTTGTGGAACCAATCAAAATTTAAAGATCCATCAGCATTATGATGTATAGTAATATCAAGAAATGATATTTTATGATTATTCTCGGTTTCAATTGTGAATTTTATATGATTATCATAATTATTAAATTTCGTTAAAAAACTATCAACTTGATCACGGGGTATAGCTGTTATAATGTCATCAACATATCGATAAAAAAATGGAATTAAGTAATTTAAAAAATTTTAAATTACTAAAAAATATATTACAATTAAACGAATATCCAATTAAATTAATAGATTTTGTTTTTAAAAAAACTCACAATAAATATACTCATGGCAATCAACTACCACAACCAATTGAAGAAACAAACAAATTTGTATCAATCCCTTACATAAACAAGTTGTATAATCAAACGAAACGCATGATGGCTAAGTACAATGTTAAAGTGGTTGGTAGAAGTCATCGTAATTTAAAATTTTTATTATTTACAAAGTTAAAAGACAGTATCCCTATTGATTTTGAAACAAATGTTATTTATAAAGTTTCATGTGATTGCGGAGAAAATTACATTGGTCAAACAAAACAATACCTGTATAAAAGAATTAACCAACATGTTTATGATGCTAGAAAACCCAATAATATTCAAAACAAAAGTGCTTTATCTAATCACCTTAAGAATACAAATCACCACATAAATATGAATAATGTTAAAATAATTTCGAAAGAACCAAATTACCGTAAAAGAAGTATTTTAGAAATGATCCAAATTAAAAAATGTAGAAATTTAAATAAACAAGACGACACAATGTATTTAGAATCATCATATGACAACATTATTTTAGAAAATTAATTTCAATTTATCATCATTTCTATTTGCATTTTTAAATTTTTTATCAAATCACCTTGAAAAATGTGTCATTTTATTATGTTTGTTTTTCATTTCGATTTATTTTTTTGTTTAGTAAAACCCTTGAAAATGAATAAGAAATTTATTCGAAACGTTGGGTAAATAAAATAAAATAAACAATAATTGGCTATAAACAATAAAAATTTTTTTAATATATATATATATATATATATATATATATATATATATATATATATATATATATATATATATATATATATATATATATATATATATATATACCCAAGTAACAATTTGAAGCTGCCGATACGTTGTTGCAGTAAAAATTTGCAGCTATTTAGCTACAATAACTTCCTTAAAAAAAGGGAAAAACGTTTGGATTATGTTTTATCAACATAATCATAGGTAAAATGGGGATTGTATTTTGGTTGCCATTACGTTTTAGCAAGATGCAACAGCAATTTTCTTGTGAAAGAAAAATTGCTTTTGAGACATCAATTTGATGTGTTTAATAATATTGCGTCTAAAACAACAAACTTGTAATAGTCACAATATGACTGTATAACAAGTGAAATAGTTATAAAAGGAAATATACTTTTAAAGCATCTAATCGGTTTTAATGGCTAATTCACTGTTCTAAAATCAGAATGGTTATTTTAAGGAAAACGGATTTTAAATAGCACTTAGGGCAGAAATAACTAAACAACTTTTATTTTAGAAATGATTGTGGTGGCAACAATTTATTATAAATTATTTGCCAAATTAACTTTGAAATGCATAATTGTGTGTAGTACATTACATTTCCTAGATTTTATAAAAAAAATTTTTGTATTGACCAACAAATAAGTGACAGTATTATCTTTTAAAAAATATCGCATGGAGAATATAAATTTCATAGCCAATTTTAAAGTAAAATTATATGGGAAATCAAATATTTCGAGTGATTTTCTAAGATACCTCCAAAATCGTGATGGGCCCTAAAAATATTTAATATTTAAAGAAAAATGAAATAATATTTTTCAACCCATTTTTACCATTTTGCAAAAAATGTGCCCGAAAGTACCACATTTTCGTAAATAATGAATCAGAAATATATGTTTGATATTTTTACAGATGTTATCACTGAAAAAGCGTATTGTATGCAACATTAATAATTTATTGTATTGCGAGCATTTTGTAAAAATTAAATAAAACATGGCTTCTTTATTTGATATAACAAAATATCTTCACACAATTCATTTTAATTGTTTAAGCGAATTTAAGTATAAATACAGCCAAAATATCCTGCTCATTAGTAAAATAAGAACAAAAAATGCACTTTTCGTTTCAATAACAAATGTGCTTCTTATATTGCAAAATTCGCTCTCAATTATTTGCCGATACCAATTTACATAAAACAGTTTGGATTCGAATAATACTAATTTCCTTTTCCAATTAAGTTGCTTTATGTGTCGGAAACTTTAGTATGTGTATAGCAATATATCTACACACTAAGCGTTCTAGATATATTTTAACTCTGTGGTAAGCAACCGTGCAGTATAAATAGTTTTGAGTGTTAGATATATTGTTCTAAAACGATTTTTTGGTTTCTTTCTCAGTTATATTGTTTATTTTCATTCTGGATCAATGCGAATATCATTTCTGAGAACTACTTACCATTAATAACATTTTAGCAAATAAGTAATATTCATTGCCCTTAATAACTATAATGCTTTGTCTAAAGGCCTATCGTTGTCCTCCTAATAACTAAAATTGTTATATGTTAAGCATTTTTACGGATTGCTTTATGGTAAGAAATTTTTCGTTAAGGTGGCCTTTTTAGTTTTGTGGTAAGTAGTTTTGCTTTGTGTGAAAGAAAGAAATGTGAAAAAGAGGATAAAACGTAGTTGTTATTTATTAAATGAAATTCATACGTATGATCATCAATCATCATTTATTTAGACAGAGATCTTTAAAATCAGAATGCAGGTCTCTTTGCTAGTCATGAGACATACTTAACCAATGAACTCATTATATGAATTTGTCAAGAAAATATATTTTCATTTGTTGGAAATCAATAAATTTATAAACATTGTTTTTTATTTTTTCCAATTACAACGGTATGCGTTATCGAATAGAGGATATTTAAATAGTATGATTTATAAAGTGTGAAGCAATGGAATGAAAACAAATTTCGTTTTGTAGCTCAAACATACATTTGCTGCAATTTGCTATAATTGCCATCAAGTGGTGTAACTGAACGGTTAATGCCCAATGACAAAATGTATTTTATTAAATATGGTGATACTTCCTTAATGCGTCTATGATCTCATCGTGAATGAAACCCAATTTTCTTTTCTTGACCAGTAAAACAAAGTAACATTTTTTTCATAATACCAATATGCTGCTGATGAAGCATATCACACACGATAACATCATCTACCATATTAATAGGAAGGCACAGAAGGGTGAATTGAATTTGTCATGATGTTTGTCTATTTGCTAGCAAAAGGAATAATAGGTTCGCTTAGGCATATAAGTTCGTGAAAAACTCATATTGTGTTGGCCATTATCATACTCTCCAATGACATGGCAGTTAAGACATCCATGATAAGTGTTGAAGATAACTGTAACTAGAGCAAGACTCAGACAAAGCTAATTGGGTTTTTGAAATGTTGGTTTCATTTTGTTTTCGATTAGTATATTTACCTTTGATCATACTACAAGTTGCAGCATCACAAATAAAGCAACGGATTTTAATATCTATGGGACGGATTTTAATATCTATTTATCTTTATTTCTATCTATATCTTTGCTATTATTTATTATAATACTGTTTTGCAAGATCGGTTACAAATTATCTACAAAGCCTTTCGCTACAGTAAATCCTCACAACCATCGGTGCAAAACCGTCGATCTCGCATGTAGTACGATGTGCATGAGCCGAAATTGAGTTTTTGAGCTTTTATAAATAGCAATTCCATCAATATTTATTCTTAAACTGATAGAAATTGAACTATCTAAGGATTTGAAATAAGATTCTAAGCAACATTTAACACCTCGATTCCAATTGATTTAATGGTATTATATTTGCAATCTTCATTGCACATTGTAGTGGTTGCAATTTATTTTGTTTAAGTCATTGTTTATAAATCGTTAAGAGCTCCTTTAAAGCAGTTTTACAATACTAAACGATACTGCCTATATTTGTATCTTATCAAGAAAATCTTCTGTATTATCTTCGTTTTCGTCTTCGTCTTCGCTATCATAAAGGAAATGTCTGAATTTTTCGTTTTGATCATATATAGAGTTTACAGATGTTAAAAGTTTTGGTATTTGAGATAGGCATGGCTGGAAAAAGACATAATTGCTCTCTTTTAATTCAGTATCACAATCTTTATTGAAAACTAAATTGTTCTCACCTATAAAACAAAGAGAATAAAATAATGCTCGTTTTCAAATTAAATAGACATTTTTGAAAAAAAAAACTTACTTATGTTTACATACTTTGTTGCAATAAAACGGATCAGATTCGGAAGAAATCACTTTTATTTTTCAAACAGTGTAATTGGCACATGTCAAACATGTTTAACGTTAATACGCAAATTTTCGTTATTAATTAAGGTTCCATTTTCAGCTGTTCAGTATTGATCTCGGACTTTCTATGAAATGTAGAACTGCGTGTATGTTTCTTTAATGATTTAAAATAATGGTTTAAATTTTTATTTTCCATTATATAAAATAATATCGAGTGCACTGTCACAGCCGACCAAGTAAAACCAAATAATTGTTTAATGGTTTGAAAAATATACATGGCGGAGGCTCTTAGCATGAAATTAATTGGCAATATGAGTGCACAGCGAATTTGCTTTACAGAAAGCTCAAACTCAACAATACAGACTAAGTTATATTGCATTCATCTTTATCAGCTATCTTGCTATTAAAAGAGCTAAACTACTTATTTGGGATTTGACTTTGAAATTATACAAAAACGATAATAAAACGTTTTTATTATACCGCATATATACTTGTCTATAGCAGCAAAATTGCTTTCCACCTAAATATTTTGATTTTACGAAAATAATTATATTACTGCTATGAACACATATTACCTATATAAGGGAATTAGCTAATTTGTTTACTGTCACAACGTTTCCAAAACTAATGATTTAGCTATTTAACTTTTATAACTATTTCGTATAGTTTTTCAGATTTCGAGACGTTTTCACAGCATAACTTTTGCTGTGAATGACAATTTACCGAGTCAATTGTTACTTGGGTATATATATATATATATATATATATATATATATATATATATATATATATATATATATATATATATATATATATATATATATATATATATATATATATATATATATATATATATATATATATATATATATATATATATATATATATATATATATATATATATATATATATATATATATATATATATATATATATATATATATGAGCAATTTCACGAAGATTCAACAACGTTTTGACTTGACCCCGTTTAATTTTGATTATTTTTTGTTTATAGATAGTCTTTGATAAATAAAAAATACAAGTTCTCTTAGAATTTTTTTTTTCGACCAGAGGTCTTCACAGGGTGCCCCTCAATTTTTGTTATTTTGTGATGTGAGTGCATTTTGACGAGCGATTGTAGAAAAACTACTCAATCGATTTTCATAAATGATATGTCGTTGAATAGGTATTAGAACAAAGTTTTTAAAAATGTACACTGTTAATTTTTTGAAATAATTTTTAACGGTGTAACATAAGAAAAAATGGTGTAATTGAAAAAAAGATGGCATAGCCTTTCTTTTTTTTTTTTTTAAACTAAATTGAAGCTTATTTTATATCTAACCACTTGTGAAAGTTTAGGACTAGCTATATTTTTTGTTTTAGAGATAAAATTCGTTGTGCATATGACTGTCGGGAATCAGTTTTTTTTGTTCTGAAGGAAAATTATAAAAATGGCGATTTTTAGATTCGGATTTTTTTTTATGTTAAATATCAAATATTTTATTATTAAATGAACTTTTTAAAAAGCAATTTCAGTCAAGTTCAGCAAAATTTTGCGACGTTTTGACTCGACCCTTTTTAATTTGGTTTATTTTTAGTTTACAGATAGCCTTTGATAAATGAAAAATACGGCTTCAAGTAGAATTTTTTTAAATATAGACCAGTGCTAGTGATTAAAATCCTTATTTAAACTAGTTGATGCTGAACATACTCCCCTCTAAAATTAAACGCTGTTTAATTTTCATCATCCAGTGGTAATTTGGATAATTTGGTGATTGGCCGTTTGACAGTTGAGGATTTGGTCTTGACAGTTGCCACTCTTGCCAATCCATCCTTACCGGAATGCAGTTCAATGATGCGACCCATTGGCCAATTGCATGGTTGTGTGTTGTTCTCCTGCATTAGGACAATGTCATTTATTTTGTACCCTTGTTGTTTAATCTGCCATTTGGATCGCTGTTGTAAGGTGTTCAGATATGAAACATTGTAAATTTTCCAAAACTGCTGGACAATTTTTTGAACTTGTTCCCAACGGTTCAATCTAGACATTTTAACTTCTTCGTAGTTGGCATGAGGTAATGCTGTTACTGGTTCGAGAGTTAAGAAGTGTGATGGAGTAAGTGGGTCAATGTTTGATACATCTTCATTTGTAATTGCACATAACGGTCTTGAATTTAATATCCCTTCGATTTGGACCATTACTGTAATCATTTCCTCAAACGTCAAATGTGCATTTCGGATTACCTTGGTTAAGTGTGTTTTAACCGACCTTACTCCTCCTACCGTTCCCATATTCCTCCAAAATGTGGTGATATTGGTGGTATGAACTTCCATATAATTTGGTTGGCCGTAGCAAATGCGTTTATTCTTAATTGACTTTCCTGCAATGATAGTATCTGATAATACTCATATAATTTTCGTTTGGCACCAACAAAATTGGTTCCATTATCAGAATGAATTTCTGTTGGTGCTCCCCTCCGTCCTACAAACCGATCCAATGTAGCAAGAAACGCATCTGTGGTTAAATCAGATGCTACCTCCAAGTGGACTGCCTTTGTTGCCAGACAAACAAATATCACTAAAAAACCTTTGTTGAGTTTAGCTCCACGACCCTTCTTACTTGCTAATAGAACTGGTCCCGCGTAATCAACTCTAACGATTGAGAATGGACGGCTGGGCGTGACCCTTGTTTTAGGGAGGCTCCCCATTAGCTGTGATGATGTATGTGTTGAATGCCGAAAACATATAATACATTTGTGGCATACAGATCGACAAAGTTCACGTATGCCGAGAATCCAATACTTAAAGCGAGTCAAGCCAATGAGTAACGATGGTCCTGCATGCAGATATTTTTAGTGTACATGGTTTACGATTAACTTTGAAATTGTACTCTTCCGTGGGAGTATTAGTGGATGTTTCATGTCATATGAACAATTTGAATTTTCAATACGTCCACCCACTCTAAGCATGCCACTTGAATCAATGAATGGTGCTAATGATAAAAGTTTTGAGCTCGATTGCACCTGTTTGTATTTTATTAATGAATATATATCTGATTTGAACTCAATATTTTGCACAAACTTGATAAGACTTAACTCTGCATTTTCAACTTCTGATCTGCTTGTAAAACCAGCTATCTTCGTTTTAGATTTTGTATTGTGAATAAATCTTAAAATATATGTCACTACTCGTACTAATTTAGTCCATGAGGATATTCGTTCACAGAGTATTTTGAATGGGTGTACTTCCAAGGTTGTATCCATGATGTGAAATGATTGAATTCCATTATTGCGCCATTCTTGCAACGTCTCGATAACATCAGATGATAAAGGTCAATTTTGCTCGGTTGTACTCAGCCAATCGGGACCGTTCCACCAAAGTTTATTTTTCACTAAATTGTCAGCAGCAATACCGCGTGTGGCTGCATCCGCTGGATTATCCTTTCCCTTTATAAAACGCCACTTCGATTCCGGTAGTAATTGATGAATTGCTGACACTCTATTTGCAATGTATGTTTTCCATTTACGAGGATGAGTGGACAGCCAGGACAATGTTACCATTGAGTCAGTCCACAACCACACCATGTTGGCATTAAGATGATATGTGTCAAGAATTTTTCGCACTAGTTTCGCCAATAAGTGTGCACCGCATAGCTCCAATCTAGGTAACGTTACTTGCTGTATAGGTGCAACTTTGCTTTTTGCAGTTACAAGGTTGACCAATACTTCACCGTTTATTTTTATGCGAAAGTAAACGGCTGCTGCATATGCTATCTCACTTGCGTCACTGAAACCATGAACTTGAAATTCCGTTAAGAAATTGCAAATAAATCTAGGTACGCGAACACTGTTAAGATATTCGAACTGACCTTGAATTTCCATCCATGAACGTTGGAGATTTGTCGGTAATGGTTCATCCCATGATACTTGACTCAACTATAGGTTTTGCAAGAATAGTTTAGCTTTTATTGTGAACGGGTTTAACCACCCCAGCGGGTCAAATATCTGTAATGCTGTAGATAAAACGCTTCTTTTTGAGATAATTGGATGTTCAGCAAGTGTGACCTTAAATGAAAAAACATCTTGTTTTGAGTTCCAGTATAGACCTAATAGCTAGCTATTGCGTCCGTCTTCGATTATTTGAGCATGTGTGTCTTCATGGTTCAATTCCGGTATGTTCGAACGCCACTTTCGCAAGCTAAATCCTGCGGCTGACAGTACCTGACATAGTTCTTGTTTTAATATAGTTGCTTGCTGTTTACAGTCCGCTCCCATTAACACGTCGTCCACGTAAAAATTCTTCCTAATTACTCGTGCCACATCGGGGTACTGCTCTTCGCAGTCAGTTGCGATTTGATGCAATACGCGTACTGCCGAAAATGGAGAGGATGCTATTCCATACGTCACCGTTTGTAATTCGTACTGGCTTACTGAGTCACTGCTATTTTCTATCCACAGTATGCGCTGCAAGGGTGTATGACTTGAATCCACTAATATTTGACGGTACATTTTTTCAATGTCACCGCACATAGCAACTTTATACGATCGAAAGCGAATTAGTATGGCCCATAGTGTATCTAGAAGTGTTGGTCCAACCATCAATTTATCATTTAATGAGATGCCTGTTGATGATGGAGCCGATCCGTCGAACACAACTCGTAATTTTGTCGTCACATTATTTTCTCGGAAAACACCATGATGCGGTAAGTAAAACGATTCTTCATAATTTGTACCGACTTCCTCTGGTGTTAACCTTTTCATGTGCCCAAGACGTTCATATTCGCGCATAAACTCGCAGCATAATTCCCCAAATTGTCTATTTCGCTTTTTCTTTCGTTCCATAGCCCAGAGACGTTGTAATGCCGTATTATATGAATGTCCCAATGGTTTTGAATCTAGTATTATCGGTAACTGCACCACAAATCGTCCGTTGCGTCGTAAATAGGTTGATGTAAAATGATTTTCGCATAGCTCATCCTCCTTTGACCGTGAAACATCTTGAATTAGCTCCTCTTGCTCCCAAATTCCGAATGCTCCCAAATTCCCAATTTCCGTAACAGCACATCCACATCTTGGTTGAATGGCAAACCAACGTTGAAATTATTGAACGATTGCAATTCGTCTTCCTCAAGCGCCGGTTTTCCTGATACAACATACCCAAATAATGTTTCTTGGGCTATCATTGTTGGCGAAATTTGTTGTTGCCTTTGACCTAGTATACAGAAGAAATAATCAGCGCCTAATAAAATATCTACCTCTTTCTTGCAATGAAAGTTTGGGTCAGCAAACGGAAAATCAAGGTTTGAAATCTTATTTACATTAACATTTTCAATTGCTGTTAAGGATGTTATTTTTGGCAAGATAAATGCTTTGATGGTTAATGATTTAGTAATATCAAATTTGGAACAGATAGTGAAGGTAGTTTTCCCGGTAGTCGAAACGTTTGATGTAGCAAGACCCTCAACACAGACACTTCCATTCTTCCTTTGTAGTCCTACACGCATGACACATTTTTCTGATACAAAGGAGATTTGGGAACCAGAATCTAGCAATATATTACATTTATGAAACTTACCATAACTATCTTTTATTAACCCTATTGCTGTTGGAAGCAGTGCAGTGCCAATTCCTACGACATTTGCAGTAACTGCGCCTTGCGGATCGTTTGGTTCTATTGGTTCTGTATTGGTTGCAGACATTTGTGTATCTTTTAATTCGGTTACCGTGGTAGGGTTTGAATTTAATTCAACGTGCAACAACGTATGATGTTTGCGTCTACATTGTAAACAAATTCGCTTGCTGAAGCAGTTAGTAACTTTATGGTTTTTTGATAGACAGTTAAAACATAGGCTCAAATTTGCGACCTGCGTACGCCGTTCTGCTGTGGTTAACTGGTTAAATGCTGCACAAGCAAATGTTCTATGAGCTCCATCACAATATGCGCAGTAATCCGTAGCATTCCATTCCTTGCCCACTTTAACTTGATGCGTTCTTGCTTGGGTTACTCTTGTTCCTATTGGCTTCATTGGCTCGCATGTTTCCAATGCATCACAGCGGTCGCTGATGAATTTTAGAAATTCCTCAAATGTGGGAAAATCCTTGCCCACCGTTCGATGTGCCCATGCCTGCTTTGTTTCTAAGTTGAGCTTCTGTAAAATAATAAATATCAACCATGGATCTCTACCTGAAGCTTCTCCACCTAACGCTGTTATACCCCTTATGACTTCATCTGATGTACTATAGAGTTGTCTTAATGATGTTGCTGATTCAACCTTCACATCTGGTTGGTTCACAAATGTTCGTAAAAAGTCGGTTAATACATGTTTTTTCTTATCATATCGTGCACACACTGCTTCCCAGGCTGATTTGTAGTTCGATTCAGAAACTGTAATGTGTCTAACCAAATCTGCAGCCTCTCCACGCAGTACTCCCTTCAGGTATTGAAATTTCTCTACGTCATTAAGTTGCAATTTGCTATGCACTACTGCCACATACATATCTCGAAAACTAGGAAATTCTTTATAATCACCGCTGAGATTTGGTACAGTTAATTTGGGAAGACGGGCAAATATATATGATTCATCTGATGATTGATTAATTGTTTGGTTTAAGGTACTTGTCAGTCCGGTTGACAAAGTAGATATGAATTCATTTTGTTCGCGTAATATGCGAGACATTAGTTTTTCCATATGGCTGGTTTCTTCTTGTTGAGATGGAATGATAACTCTATCCTTAAATTTGGCCTTCACGTTCATGTATTTTTCTTCATAATCTGCCAATTCGGATGATATATCAAACTTCACTAACACTTTATCACACTCTACAAATTCAGCAAAGGCTCGCTCTAAACTTTCTAAACGTGTTGATATCTCCCCTACTGTAGTTTTATCCGTTATTCCATCCGCATATTTCACCAGACGAGTTATGGAACCTTTTGCTACTCCTCTTCTGGCAGTAAATTCTTTAATTTGTTCCGACATTTCCTTATTTGGTTTTTGTTAACACACAACCACTTGATTTTGCACTATATGTAATCAATTGTATAACGTTATTCTAACCCACTTACCTTGATGTTGACCCGTTTCCTGTGTTGAGGATGATAGTGTTGTCGATGAATCATATTTTTACTTGAGTGATCAATGAACAATTTTTTATGTTGCAACTGCTTAAGTTTTCCCGATTATTGTTGATGCTATACTCAATGGCGATATTTGATCGTATAGATAAAATGGCTGTTGCTTCTGATGCCAACTAACTTGTTTATCAATGCTGAATGCTGATGTATTTAACTGATGATGCTCCAAATATTAATATTACTACTGATGATGATAATGTAATGATTAATATTGATGAAAATTGATGCTTTAAAATCCGGCTCGAAGGACCAGAATTATGTTCATGACATAAAGATAATATCTAAAACAAAAAACTTTTTGATTATTTTGATTGTAACAATTTATATACTTTATTCTTTTTATTTTAGTTGATTGATCTTCACCAAGGAATTTATTACAATGAAAAATATTTAACAAAATTATGATCAAAATGATTATATAAAATATAAACTGGTTTCTACTATTTGTTTTATATATCACAAATACATTTGCACATAGATTGATATAAACTATAAACTGGTTTCTACTATTTGTTTTATATATCACAAATACATTTGCACATAGATTTAAAATGCGTTCTTTTGGAGACCTCGTCATTGTAGATTATTGGTTGTGAGCTAGAATAAATCATTATACATACATATAGTGCAAATTAAAATCCTTATTTAAACTAGTTGATGCTGAACACACCGTTTTTTTCTTATGTTACACCGTTAAAAATTATTTCAAAAAATTAACAGTGTACATTTTTAAAAACTTTGTTCTAATACCTATTCAACGACATATAATTTATGAAAATCGATTGAGTAGTTTTTCTACAATCGCTCGTCAAAATGCACTCACATCACAAAATAACAAAAATTGAGGGGCACCCTGTGAAGACCCCTGGTCGAAAAAAAAAAATTCTAAGAGAACTTGTATTTTTTATTTATCAAAGACTATCTATAAACAAAAAATAATCAAAATTAAAAGGGGTCAAGTCAAAACGTTGTTGAATCTTCGTGAAATTGCTCATATATATATATATATATATATATATATATATATATATATATATATATATATATATATATATATATATATATATATATATATATATATATATATATATATATATATATATATATATATATATATATATATATATATATATATATATATATATATATATATATATATATATATATATATATATATATATATATATATATATATATATATATATATATATATATATATATATATATATATATATATATATATATATATATATATATATATATATATATATATATATATATATATATATATATATATATATATATATATATATATATATATATATATATATATATATATATATATATATATATATTGAAAGAGATAATTAAT
Source organism: Diogma glabrata (assembly GCA_963693315.1). Taxonomy (NCBI): domain Eukaryota; kingdom Metazoa; phylum Arthropoda; class Insecta; order Diptera; family Cylindrotomidae; genus Diogma; species Diogma glabrata. The sequence goes on from CAVNZG010000700.1 coordinate 48,749, forward strand.
TTCCTTAACCTCACTATTTGTGATTTTCGAAAGTTAGTAGGTATATTCCATACTATCCTAAGTCACGTGTGCAGTTATTATTGAATGTTGCCAATCAATATGAAATCAATTTTACGACATAAATGTCAAGTAAATTAGTGAATCGTATGAATTTTTCAATTCGAAATCAGTTTTTGGGTTTATCTGAATAAACCTTATAGTTATTTGTTAATAAAAACAACTTTTATCTCTGAACGTGTTTCGGTTGGGACTCGAACTTAGAACCTCATCAGTACCAACTAAGTTTGAAACTTTTGGTAGACACGCTGTCAACTGCCCCACGGCGTCGACATTAGAAACATTTTTAATTACGATGTTGTAATTTCTTTTTTCTTTAGTGAAAAAACTTTTTTGTCATACTTCACTGGCTACAGAGTTAGTATTTTTATTATATAGATTTTATACGTCATTAAACCCGACAAGGTAGGAATTTTTATTGAAAGAGATAATTAATTTCCTTAACCTCACTATTTGTGATTTTCGAAAGTTAGTAGGTATATTCCATACTATCCTAAGTCACGTGTGCAGTTATTATTGAATGTTGCCAATCAATATGAAATCAATTTTACGACATAAATGTCAAGTAAATTAGTGAATCGTATGAATTTTTCAATTCGAAATCAGTTTTTTGGGTTTATCTGAATAAACCTTATAGTTATTTGTTAATAAAAACAACTTTTATCTCTGAACGTGTGACTTAGGATAGTATGGAATATACCTACTAACTTTCGAAATCACAAATAGTGAGGTTAAGGAAATTAATTATCTCTTTTCAATAAAAATTCCTACCTTGTCGGGTTTAAGACGTATAAAATCTATATAATAAAAATACTAACTCTGTAGCCAGTGAAGTATGACAAAAAAGTTTTTCACTAAAGAAAAAAGAAATTACAACATCGTAATTAAAAATGTTTCTAATGTCGACGCCGTGGGGCAGTTGACAGCGTGTCTACCAAAAGATTCAAACTTAGTTGGTACTGATGAGGTTCTAAGTTCGAGTCCCAACCGAAACACGTTCAGAGATAAAAGTTGTTTTTATTAACAAATAACTATAAGGTTTATTCAGATAAACCCAAAAACTGATTTCGAATTGAAAAATTCATACGATTCACTAATTTACTTGACATTTATGTCGTAAAATTGATTTCATATTGATTGGCAACATTCAATAATAACTGTACACGTGACTTAGGATAGTATGGAATATACCTACTAACTTTCGAAAATCACAAATAGTGAGGTTAAGGAAATTAATTATCTCTTTCAATAAAAATTCCTACCTTGTCGGGTTTAAGACGTATAAAATCTATATTATATATATATATATATATTTATATATATATATATATATATATATATATATATATATATATATATATATATATATATATATATATATATATATATATATATATATATATATATATATATATATATATATATATATATATATATATATATATATATATATATATATATATATATATATATATTATATATATATATATATATATATATTATATATATATATATATATATATATATATATATCTTATATATATAAAAATCACGTGTCACGATGTTTGTCCGCGATAAACTCCGCAACAACGTAACCAATCTTAATGAAATTTTATACAATGTGTGTATGATGGTCCAGCTTGAGAGATAGGATAGTTATTATCTTGATTAAATACCTAAATTTTTTTAAATTACGAATTAAATGTTAAATATGGATGGTTCATATGCCAACTTTCAGATGGCAGCGTAAATCAATTTATTCAATTGATAGTAAACTTCAACTTAGTATAAAGCCATTATTAGACTATCAAATATGTTTTAGTAAAGAAAGTTTTGTTTTATTTGATAATGAACGAAAAGCATATATTTGATAATGAACGAAAAGCTAGGTCAAATACGTTACCAAAGATTATTGATAATTTTGTGGAGGTTATATATTAATTATAGAAGTGTTAGAAAATATCGAAACCTGTAAAAAAATTATTGTTTTGGTTTTTATAAAGTTTGAATAACAATAAGAGTAAAAATTAAAGATAACAATAATATAAATTTATTTTTTAAATTTTTCATTGAACTAATATTGAAAGTTTACAAAAATCAATATCAAATTGAAAAATACTCTTATTTGTATTGCTTATTAAAATAGAGCGGTTAGAGGTAAAAAAAAATTGTCATCAAAACTGGATGAAAAGCGTTTGAAATTTGGTCTGAAAACGATGGATTAAGAAAAATTACATTTATGTAGCGTAATAAAATATAAAATTGAACTAGAAAACAACAGCTTTTGTAAGCAAATACTTTATGTTTTTGTTAAAACATCATTCTAAGCCCTTTTTATGCGTAGTATTAGTAAAAATATTCTAATCATGGATATGAAATTTGATGTTCAAATTTCAGTGTATTTAAGATTATTTGTACATATTTTAATGCAACTTCAATTTTATGAACAAACTACTGCACAAATACTAATAATTGTTTTGTAAAACATTAATTTAAACTTAAATTTTTATAAATTTTGTTTAATTTGAATATCTTAAAGTAGAATTTCGGATAAAAGCTATCATTTTATTTTAAAATACAAAACGAAATATGTCAAATGTCATGGATGAAGAACGCACAGATATACAAACTACATGCTTCAAAAAATATTCGTGTAGCCACACGTAATTATTCTTCCTTATATATTTATTCAATTCTTTAAACTCTCCAATTTCATGTCAAATATTTTTATTGACCAATATATTTGATAGCGAAATATATTTTGGGTAGCGAAAATCCGAAATTCTACGTCCACGCCGTGCTACCTGGGTAACGCTAACAGAATTAGGTTGGTGTAGTTGAGAGGGGCAGAGTAAATACTGCTTATACTCAATGATTCTGCACCATGGCGAGTCATTGGCGCCATAAAACCAATGCAACTCAAGCGTCTGTTCTCCATGTTAGGGGCGGCTTGGAGCGGGCGTCTGTCTTGGATCAAGCGGCTCGCTATATAAATGTGTAGGAAGCGTCTGTTCTCCATGTTAGGGGCGGCTTGCAGCGGGCGTCTGTCTTGGATCAAGCGGCTCGCTATATAAAACGTGTAAAAAGGTTGTTTCTGGTGACCTTAAGATGCAGAACGAACCCATTCACGAAAATTTGGGTTGGGCGAAGGGCTAACACCCCATTTCCGTAAAAAATTATTGTCATGAATTCTGTACACAGGCCTCGGAATATCTCGGAATCATTATTGGAACGACCTCGGAAACTGTACCCGGACTACGATTTAAAAATGGGAACCTGGAACGTGCTAAGCCTCAGAAGACCAGGAGATCTCCTAAAACTCACACAACAAGTCGAGAGCTACACACTAGATATAGTGGCATTACAAGAGCTAAGATGGCCAGGTAGTGGAATCCATGAAACAGCGAAAGGATACACTCTTTATTATTGCGGTCATCAAAACGGAGGAGAATTTGGAGTTGGCTTTCTTATACACCGTCGCGTGAATCAGCATGTTATCGACTTCTGCCCAATTAATATGCGGTTATGCACACTGAGAATCCGCACGCAAAAATTCAATGTAACGATCGTCAATGTTCATGCACCTACTGAAGATAAAGCAGATGATATTAAAGACCTGTTCTTCCTAGAACTCGAAGAAGTCATCAATAATATCCCGCGGCACGATATAAAAATCGTGGTAGGTGACTTTAATGCTCAAATCGGTAGGATTGCAGAACTTAAAACACATATCGGCCCTAACAGCTTGCATCATACCAGCAACAATAACGGTTTTCGCGCAGCCGAGCTGGCTATGATGTATGATCTAGTAATTTCCAGCACTTTCTTCCCTCACAAGAGAATCCACAAGGCAACGTGGAAATCAAATGACGGAAGAACGGAAAATCAAATCGATCACGTCATGATTTCTAAGAGACACTCCACA